>SNQN01000059.1:49171-72229 GCA_008642245.1 Bassia scoparia | reverse complement strand
GTTTAGTTTCTTCTTTACTTGGGTATTGCACAGTCTCCTGTTTGTCATGCAAGTTCAAGTTATAGATTGCGAATTAATAATTGTAGTAGTGAATATGTACCATTGATATATATGTAAAGCTTTAATTTACAGTTTGATAAAAAATGGAAAAAAACATTATCCCTAAGTTAATATTTAGTTCAGCTTGTTGTTCTTGATTAACTCAAGCATGAAATAGACTGTATAGTTTTTGTAGCTACTCATTGTATTTCCGAAATTCATTTGCACTCCGAAAACTAATCTAAATTCGAGCGCGGATTATCCCAAAAAATTCCCAATACACTCCCAGGAGCTATCAGACAAGTAACAACTTGCGCAGAGTAGTAGTCACGTGGCACCAATGACTATTGTCACCCAGTGATCTGCACTGCTGCTTACTATCTCACGTGGGCTTCATTGTGCAAACTCGCTCATTCAACACTCAGTTAAAACGATACTGTAAATCTGTAATATTTTGCTTGTCAGATATCGAAATGTTATTGATTCCAAACATTACCATCTTTTTAATCGAGTAGCTCATGTAGCTAGCTTAGCTAACGACATAATTGTATCAATAATCCTTTAGCTTCCTTTCATGTTTATTGGTGTCTTGTCTATGACTTTTATGATTATAGGGGCTATTTTATATATTACGACATAGAGGAAAAGTATAGAAATATCATTAATTTGGGATAAGAAGGCAATCACATGCCAATAAGGATAAAAATGTGAGACCACTATATAAAGAGTATAAGGAAAAAATGAAAAAGAATGTGGTGGGCCATTTTTATTTAAAATTTGGTTGATTTATAGGACATCTATGATAATTAAACAGATGTCTATGATGATTACAAAGGTCGTCATTTATTTAAAAGACGCCTATGTTAATTTTATGTAGGTCGTTCTGTGAATGGACTCTTATGCCATATCATGGATTTTTCATCAAACCCATATATATACTACATTGCATGCATTGAATTTGCCATTATCAATCTGTCATAATATATGATGGAAAACATATCAGTAAGTAATGTTTGTTCTTACTTATTTTTGGGCTCTAATCGAAATATATCAGTGAAATTTGAACGTTTCTTCTCTTGTATTTTTTACAAAGGGACTAATCAATTAATCTGTCTGATGTATTTTATACTCCACAAATTTGTAACAAACTTCTCTTTTCCCGTGTATAAACACAACACTTCAAATCGATTCGATGATTCTCAATCATGGATTTACCACATACCTTAGTTTTAAATCCACAACTTATTTACAACTACGATACATTATGCAATAATAATTAGATGATGATTCCAATCACCCTGAAGCAAAAGTCTTTGTAACAATAATTTAAATCTGAGTTTTGGACATTTATTTTTGCATGATAGGACGAATGTGTATTAGTGTAGGGATGCCAATGCAATGTAAAAAATGCCACTATGGTATGCGACATTGTATATTTGACATAGACCCCATAATGCATTTCCTAATATAATGATGAGCGAATCCCACATCATGTTGATAATTCTCCCTTCCAACTCACTTTCACATCACGCCTTTCTCAATTTTTCATTACTAAGTCTGTTTCTTTGACTTATTATCTCTATTATATAAGGAAGGGGGGAGAAGATGGTGTCCCCCTCATAAAAGGACCATATACCCTTAATGATGATTGTTTAAAAAATATATGGAATTGAATGCCTAAATACCCATTGCTATTATTTAACTAAAAATGAAAATTGCTGAATTTGCCGACTTAATAATGAAAAAGTTAAATAAATAAATATTATCCCAAAATGAATGAAAATATAATCTAATTATTTGAATTGCAAATCATATTACTTACAAAATTAATTACATTTAAGCTAATTATTGTATTGGTGCTAATTATTATTAGGTATATAACATTGTAATATGATACATTACAATTATACTCATTTATATGAAATACAAGTTTCACATGTTCTAAGCACGCATCGCGTTGCACATAAAAAAAACTAGTATGGTACATTAAGTTAAGTTAAGTTCAGTTACCTAACTTAATATTCTTCTCTCATAAATATTCATTTCAGTTAAGTTAAGTTCGATTAATTCGAACTCCAATTAAATTCCAAATAAACAGAGCCTAATTGTTATTAGCCATTTTAGCCACCCCCAATCCCTACTAGACTGAATATGGAGGCACAGTTCTAAGAAAACCAACAAACTTTCTTCTTATGCACACAATCTATGCACACCTTTCTTTTAAAGACTTATACACTATCAATTAAAACTACTCCCTCCATTCATTTTTAATGCACATTTTTTTATAATATTCCTTTTGTAGTTCGACCGTATTCTTTTATATACACAAATAGAACACAGTCATGGTTGGATCTTGTTTGATTCGTTTCGACGACTGACTTTGAAAGTATAACTTTATAATTTTTTCTTATATTAGTTGACTTAAAATATAAACATTTAAAGATGTGTACAACAAGTGTTTGAAAAAACAAATGTAAAAAAGTCAATTAATAGAGGGAGTAGTATGAGTATGGAATGGAGTGTAGAAGAAACTCGCATTAAAAAAGACTTTATTGACTTATTTCAAAAGAAGCTCCCATTTCCTTTGTGGGCAGAATCCATTATTAATGAGCCCAGGCCAACACACAGCCAAAATGGCCCAAGGCCCAAAAGTGATTAAAGTGTGTATGATGAAACTTTAATAAAGTAGTGGGGAGGAAAAAATAGTATTTTAATTGTGTTCCCACATAAAAATGAGAAGAATAAATATTTAATTGTGAGTCCCCACACCAAAATATGAAAGAAAGTCAAAGTGAAGACAATGTATGTGAAAGTTCCTAAAAGGAATTTGGCAATTTCTTAAGAAACGGAGAAATTAATTTTCTTATGGTATTACTAAAATATAAACATTATAAGATGTGTCTTCAACAAATGTGAAAAACAAATGTAACAAAGTAAATCTCTTATTATATAAGGGAAAGGAGGGCGATGAGTGTCCCCTCTCTTAAATGACTATTTAATACCCTTGATGAGTTTAAAATTAATGACTTGATTGCCTAAATTACCCTCTCCTCTAATTGTATGTGAAAATGGGAAAAAGCATTATATTGTTAAAACTTAATGTAGTGAAAACTTAAATCAATAAGAAGGTTTACTCCAAATTGGAATAAAAACATATTAATTAATCAAGACATAATTATATTTACATAAATAATTATTTTCATTGGTTAATTTTCTTAACCATTACATGATGATTTGACTTTGTACAATTTTTATGCTTAACAACATTCGCTGTCAACTAAAAACTAGCTTGCGAAATGAAGAAGTTAGTATTAATGTATGGAAATGGAATCGTTTGAGTAATTAATAGATTTATTCTACTTGATTTCAAAAAAGCTATCCTCCATTCATTGAGTGAAAGAGAATCCATTTTTAGAATGACAGCCCAGCAACCCACACACATGCCAGGCCCAGCACGCACAACTTTCATGGAAACTTTACATCTTTACCCTGACTATTCATTCTCCAAACTGGGAACAAACTTAATTAAGCACGCACGAGAGATGAAAGGCCTATATAATCAAACCGTTATAATGACCCTTTCAGTTAATTTTCATCATCATTCCAATGATTCAGTCAATACAACTATAATCTATGAACCTACTACTTGGTTGATTCATCACTAGATTAAATACAAGGTTTATAGCATTATGCTAGAAAGAGTATTGAAATTCTCAACAAAGCTCTGTCAAACTTTGATCTTTATGTTGATGAAGCTTATTTTAACCTTTGTTGAATGCATGAACCATCTTCAATTTGCTGATAAAAGTATGCTGAGCTCGGAATTACATTTCAAGAAGCTCTTTTCAACCTGTTCCTTCCAATTCAACAACTCAAACCCACTGTTTCAATGCACAAAACACAGGATGAAAAACAGAGCACCAAAACAAAAACAGAGAGAAAGGGGAATCGTCTCATATCCCCATTCATTTTCTGCGCATTTGCATGAAAACAATACCAAAACCAGAAATGTTCATGGCATTTGAACAACTCAACATGCTTTTGTGAAACGATTGCATCATGTCTTACGTCATCGTCGAAATTAAGAACAATACTGCGCTCGCTTGAATGCACCTGACCAAAATGCAACAAGCAATTTGAGCCTGAACATGCAGCCACAATTCTGGCCTAGAGTAGGAAGTTCGTTGGATGCTCTGTTTGAGCTAATGATTCCGTGGTTCTAAATTCTACTCCCATACAAGGACTTCTCTGTTTAATTGTTGGCATATGGTGGTTGAATCGGTCAAAATGTCCTGAGTGCCCAGTTAGAGTCTGTCTGCACGGTGTAAAGTATCGTGCACGCGGCCGTACGTGCGATGATGTATCAGAGGTTGGGGGGAAATGAAGAGCTAAGGGAATTGTGTGAAGTCTAAGAAAAGAAATGCGAGAGTGCCCCTAATTGTCAGGATCTTTTGTGGAAAGACTGAGGCTATCATTATAAATGCAGCGTTATTTTTCTATGCGCCTTTTTTTTGTATTTTGTTCCGTGTTACTTTTAAAATCGGCCAATAGAAAATCGTAGCACGTATTATATGTTTTCATTGACTTTACCACCCGTTAAACAAAACAGAAATGAGAATCAATTTATGACAGTGTTTTTTCTTTTTATGTGATTACATTGGCCTGGGCTTCATTAATAATGGATTCTGCCCACCAAAGAAATGGGAGCTTCTTTTGAAATCAAGTCAATAAATCTTTTAATGGACTTCTCTGCTACACTCCATTTCCATACTACTCCCTTGTATTCAATTTACTTTGTTACATTTGTTTTTTCACACATCTTTAAATATTTATATTTTAAATAATACATAAGAAAAAATTATATATTAAAAAAGTAGTCATAGAAACGAATCAAACAAGATCCAATATGATTATATTTTTATTTGTGTATCTAAAAATAAATACGATCGAACTACAAAAGTGAATATTATCAAAAGAGAAACGTAGCATATAAAATGAATAGGAGGGAGTAGTAGTTTAATGGAAGTGTAAAGTCTTTAAAAGAAAGGTGTGCGTAGATTGTGTGCACTAAGAAGGAAAGTTTGTGGTTTTCTTAGATTGTGCCCTCCAGAGTCCAGTCTAGTAGGGATTGGGGTGGCTAAATGGCTAATAACAATTAGGCTATGTTTCTTTGGATTTAATTAGAGCTGAACTGAATCGAACTTAATTTAACTGATCTGAATTGAACTTAACTGAAATAAATATTTTACGAGAGAAGAATATTAGGTTAGATAACTGAACTTAGTTTAACTTAACTTATGTACCATAAAAATAAGTCCAAAGAAATATGACCTTAGTATATGAGAAATTGAGAAAGGCGTGATGTGAAAGTGAGTTGGAAGGGAGAACTTTCATACATTCATTGTGGGATTCGCCATCATTATTATGATTGCATTATGGGGTATATGTCACTATACATGTCGCATACCATATTGGCATTTTTACATTGCATTGCATGCCCTACAACTAATACACATCGTCCTATCATGCAAAAATAATGGTCAAAACTCAGATTTAATTACTTGTTACAAGACTTTTGCTTCAGGGTGATGGAATTCARATCATATTATTATTGCATATGTARGTAGTTGTAAATAAGTTGGATTTAACTAAGGTATGTAGGTAAATCCATGATTGAGAATCATCAATCGATTTGAAGTGTTGTGTATATACACGAGAATAGAGAAGTTTGTTAACCAAAATTTCTGGAGTAATAAAATACAATCAACAGCCGACTTAATTTATTTAGTTTTGTAAAAAATATACAAGAGAGAAAATCGTTGCAAATTTCACTGAATATATTTCAATTAGAGCCAAAGATATAGATGAGACAAACATATGTATGATGATGTTTTCTATCATATATTATGACAGATTGATAATGGCAATTCAATCATGAAATGTAGTATATATATGGGCTTTGATAGAAAAATCACATTGATTGGCATAAGATGCCCATTCACAGAATCGACCTACATAAAATTAATATAGGCGTCTTTTAAAATAACATAGACGATCTTTGAATCATCATAGACATCTGTTTAATTATTATAGATGTCCATAAAATTCCACCAAATTTTAAATAGAAAATGGTCCACCACATTCCTTTTTCATTTTTTCCTTATACTTTTATATAGTGGTTCTCACATTTTTTTTTCCTTATTAGACATGTGAATATGTGATTGCCTTCTTATCCCCAAATTATGATATTTCTATACTTTCTCGTATTGTCGTATATATATAGCACATTAGCACCTATCATCATAAAAGTCATAGACACACATAACATGAAAGGAAAGCTAAAGATTATTGATAAATTTGTCGTTTAGCTAAGCTAGCTACATGAGCTACTGATTAAAAAGATGYTAATGTTTGGAATCAATAACATTCGATCAATCTGAACAGCAAAATATTACAGATTTACAGTACTCGTTTTAACTGAGTGTTGAATGAGCGAGTTTGCACAATGAAAGCCCCACGTGAGAATAGTAGCAGCAGTGCAGTCACTGGGTGACAATAGTCCATGGTGCACGTGACTACTCTGCGCAAGTTGTTACTTGTCTGATAGTCTCCTGGGAGTGTATTGGGAATTTTTGGATAATCGAGGCTCGAATTTAGACTATAGTGTTCGTGTAGTGGCGAAAATTGAATTTCGGAGAATGTTTCTAATGTAAGTATGACGCTAACGGCTAAAAAAGCACTTACAAGCAGGATTCCCCACTATTGCTTTCATGGTTCGAGAATGTTTCTTTAATTAATCCTTTAGATTACTAATCATCATCGAGAGTCAGATAGATTGAGGAAATATAATTGATTGTAACTAGTTTCATGTTTGGGTCAATACAATGTTTTTCCATTTTGTGAGTGTCAACCGTGTAAAATGTAAAAAGGTATAATATACATTATATAGCTTGGCGTTAAAGTCATGGAGTGGTACAACAATTATATTACACTTACTTACATTGTCACAATTAAATAAACGCAAATGAATAGAGATGGTCTCGGGCTTGATCTGAATAGACAGATAATATGGCGAAGCCACTAATTAAGTACAAGTGTCGCATAATTTACCACACTAATGCGTATACAACAGGCAAGATCAGAGCAGGAAATAATACCAATGATGAACTGATAGTAATTGTAGAGCTGGCTCGAGATAGCATAATAAGCAAAGAGAATCACGGCAGACAGTATTATACTATTATCCCCTCTTATAATTTTTAAAGCGTTGTGTTCCACATTTTCCTTCTACAAGACACGTCACTCGAGTTTAAACCCCACAGCCTAAGCTATCACCACTGTACTGGAGGTCCCTCTGCTCAAAAAAGGTTCCCACTTTCAACACTACACTACTTCAAGTCCGATTGCATTGCATTTTCCAAGTCAGTGTTTAAGTAGTCCTTCTATATTAAACCCACATATTTCACTCTTCTTTGCAAACCATTTTTTAATTTTTTTTTTTCTTAAATGGAAATTTCTGAAAATGTCCTTCTTCTTCTTCGGTTTTCTCTTTGCATTCCTTCACAACAATTCTTTCCGGACCTATATGAGACACAGCAAGCGAGAGTTGTGCAGGAGACTTGGCATACAGAGGACCCTGAGTGATATTCATAAACTTAGAGAGTTGTTGGTAACCACCAATGACTCAAACTTGGGCTTTGCGAGGTTTTTTTCAGTCACTATACAACATTTTCACTGGGTTTAGAATTCTAATTCCATCTCCTTAACTAACATGACTGTAGTCAATTGGCGATGGCCATAAATACTCCGTCACTGAGTACATGCCCAGTGACAAGAGGTCAAATTTCGCTTGATCGCAGTTTCTTAAGAGGAAGAGCTGTCTTGGTCATCATCTAGAAGCGTTTCCTTACCTGTTCTAACCTTTGAGGCAGAGTCTCTCCCTTGTTTATATCTAAGCGACTTATACTCTGTGAGCAAGGTAAAAGCTATCTATGCGCATAGTTGCCTATTCTGCTTCAATCTGCTTGTGTCATGCAGTGGTGGAGCACTTGGTATTCCCTTCAAAGGACTCATCTCCCGAATCAAGTGGACATACTTCCGGCGCTCTTCCTCTGACAGAAAAGCCTCGCTCAGTAGTTCTTCTACACCTCCAACACTTGCTGTCCTCCCTTGCTCTCGAAGGAATCTGGAGAGTAGGGTACGATGGATCTCACTTAGTCGGTTGCTTTCTGGAGTCCGTAGGCACTCTTATTTGAGGCTTAGAGCTATTTTGGCCTGAACACCCAAGTTTTAAACGCATTGACCTTAGTGTTGTCCTCTAAATGGCGTTGGGTTTTTGCCCTAAGGGACTTCCCATAGACACAACTCGTCTAAATGAGAAAGAGAATATCTTGGAAGTGCAATATGCCTGCCGCAATTATCTGTCATGGAGGGGGTATTTTGTTGAGGGCTTCCGAGGTGGCGTACTAGAATGTAAAATGAAGATCTCTCGGGGTCGCTACATCCTGTGGGAGCGTAGTAGGATATTATTTTTTTAGTGTTCAGTTGGGATGTCACATCTTGGCTCAGCTCCTTGTTGTGGGTGACGTGTCCCTTGTCCTGGAGCACGCGAGGGCATGGAGGATCGGAGTGTGAAGCACTGACTATCAAATCTTGCTTTTCTGTTGTCAGGTTAGGGCTCCGTCATGATGTGGGCACGCCCGTGCGCAGGATCACAGCTTACGGTCTTTCCACGCTAGGCGTGTGGAATGCATCATGGCCGATAATCGTGGCGGTAATGGTCCTAGGGGGAGTGTGGCTGTCTGACTGGTCGGTCGGAATGGTCCTAAGGATTTAGGTGAGATGCTTGGCTCGGTGGAATCCGGGTTGGGTCGACTACCCTTATGTGTTGGTGTCGTGATCCAGTCTTTGAGGGTAGTTAAGGGTAGGTTACGGTCAAACAAGGCATATTAGAAGTGGCTTGTGCGTGATGTAGGAATTAGTTGAGAATATGGATGCAATGTTGTTTGCATATGCAAGTTTAATTCGCTCGTACGTCTCTTGGTTATGGTTTGGGAGAGGGGTAGGTTGGTACTATCTTGTACTTATGAATAGCTGTTCTCGCCATCTCAATGCAAGAGATTATGGTGGTACTGCAATTCGCCGGCAGGGTCACTATTCAAACATAGGTGGACGTATGCATCCTTGGTATCGCGCAATCGCGGCGTGGGAAGGTTTGGGCTCAAACCAGGAGAGCTGGGTCGTAATTGGGCGAAATGTAGCCCCTGTCTGGGTTGATGATAGGCGGTCGGTGCTGGGTTGTACACCGAGTGGAGGGGGGCCACTCGGTGTGATAGACATTTCCCCAGCTGACGTGGTGTTGGACTTTTAGGTGAGGTACTGTGCGAAGATGAGCGAGGAGGGACAGCAGATAGGGGATAGATGGGTGTTTTCAAGTCATAGGGGTGGGCAGCTGATTTGGCTAAGCCCAGAGGGGCTGCTTCGAGTCCCGGGGTTGGATGGTATTGTACCGAAGGGTGGTCTGTTGTGGTGTACTGCGGGTGGGCTTACACACAGGGGATAGTCCTGTCGGTAAACAGGCGGTGCGGGAGCACTGTGGTATGGTCTGCAGTCGTCTGTTTGATATTCGGAGGGTCTCCGTCTCTGGATCTCTTGATCTATGATTGCATAGAGACGGAGAGAGGATTGGTGCTTGTGTGTATAGTATGCGAAGTATATTTGAGGCGTGTCACAATGGGTGTTGCCAAAGGGGAGAGATGGGTGAGGGAATAGCTGTGTGTGATATGTTTATGGTTTTGATGCATTTCGTGTTAATTGTAGCTATTCCTGTTCCGCTCTTTTTGCATTTTGGGTTAAAGCGCAGCTTGCGCGGATTTAGGAGTCAAACGATGATTACCCAAAGCTCAATCGCAAATTAGCACAATTTCGTTGGATAGTCGCTCACCAGCTTGGTAGACATATTCATTTTCACTCGTTAGTAGTGGGTAGCTTGTTGAGACGGTTACATAAGATGATTGTTATAATCGAGATCTGTGATGTTGGTGCCCTTTTGGATTTGTCCGTGAAACTGTGTGCAAGCGTCAACAGTTCTTGTGTCACTTATTAGGAGAGGGGAGCGTCGGATTGGGGTTGGCGCTTCCTAATAGTGGCTGCATTCTCAGCCGGGGCCGAACCTCAAACGCAGAGGTATGGGGGGAGCAAATGGTGTCCCCCCTAGCCCAATAGTACCGGCAAGTGGTCACTCAGTAATTTACACTCTGCTCCTCCTCCTCTGAAGAACTTACCCAAAGGCACCAACTCAATTAAGACGCATGGGCACTTTCCGAATATCTGGCGTCCCACGTCATGGCGTACATTGGCACAACAATGGGTTTGGCGCCAATTACAGATTCATTCTAAAGGTATAATTGTCGCGAGCAACAATTACCTATAGCGAGATTCAGGAGACTAAAACTAATCTTACACACGTAAAACAGAAGTGGGTCACGTAAATTGAGGATTTTTTCAACTAACTATCAATTAAGAATTGAGATTCTTTCTCTTGTAACCTTAAATGGTGGATTATTTTACGTATACCTCGGAATGCCTTGCCCACACTCGATACTGTTCGTCGGGCCTTTAAAAATCTGCCCTATTACGAGTAAGTGAAGGGGCGTCAGCACATGAGTCCCTCTAACATTTAGCTCTTTATACTGAAAGGGCCCACCATGATGAAGGCGAGCAACCATAACAAGCACGCCGTTATAATAGAGAAGACAGTTGCTGCCTAATTATAAATGTCCTGCCTGATTCGAGATCATAAGAACAAGCGGGTACGCCAGGTTGTACCAACATAAATCCCGAGATGTGAGCCACCTATGATGGATGAGTCCGAAATTTTCCGAAGGTAAATAGCAATTAATTTCAATTAGAGAATATGGTATACTCTGAGGAAAGTGCGTTATTTACTGGTGATGATCTGGACTCGGTGCGGGCCGTATTGTTCAGCTGAAAAAAAAATCACTCACAAAACTCTTCGAGTAAGGCAATCATGTGAGAAAACTACTTGACCAATTCACGATAAGCTCGATTGCAATTAATTTTTAAATAATATGGTTGGGTCAAACGACATTTTCAACCTACACGTACATAGACTTCCTTTGCACTCTACTACACCCTCAACACTCCAAGTAATATCCGACAAAAACTCGCATTGCGAGGTGAAAAGGCGGGCCACGTGGGTAACTTAAACTACCCTCATTGTCATATGTTTTTCCAACATACGGACAACACAGATGTCTAGCCACTCCATCCGAGTCGCCCTAATGTAGGGGATCCGAACTCGGTCTAACAAGGTCAAGATCCTCCACCCGGCACACTCGTGCGGGAGCCCGACCCGGCTCGAGTTATGGAGGGTGGGCAGAAACTGAACTACATGGTCAGGGTTCAAGTAGAGGCCGTGAAACTATCGGCCGGATCATCGACCACTAAAAGCGGGGCAATAATATGGTCTGATGGTAAACGTACCGTGACAAGTCCATTAGTTGTAACAATGCAGCAGCCACTGTAGGTGTTATGTGCTTTAATTGTGAAGTTGAAGTGTAAGTTTTTTTTAAAGTATTTTAGGCTCAAAGTTAGAGAATGAAGTCTGAGTGAGTGTATATTGGGATGTGAGTGAGTGAGTGCAATTATGAGTATCTCAGCAGGTGTTTTCCGGTGCAGAAAACCAGCAAAATCAAGAGTGAAGAGGATCTTGGTTGTTGTAAAAGAATCTAGAATAATATTATTTAGTACATGAATGAATTTTGTGCAAAAAAAAATGAATTTTTGGATGCTAGATAGACGCGTCAAACAGGTCGGATCGGGTTGTGTTGACTCGGTAAGTGCGAGGCAAGTCAGCAATGAGCAAGCTTCAATTCTGTTTTTTGACAGCAGAAACTTAACATACAATAAAACAAAATCACTAGTGCAGTTTTTGCTGCATCTTTTATTGTTGTTTGAGCTTGCGAAAATAATTGATGATGAATAGCAGTGATGCATGAGTATTAGTGCATTACAGAACTGATTATTGTGGAAGCTTGTGTTTGTGTTTGTGTTTGTTAGTTGGCTGCATCTGCTGATGGCTTAGAATTGCATGTGACAACTACTWACTTGCTAGGTTAGGGACCAAACATGCACTAGCCAAATCTCAATGATGACAAAAAAAAAATACAGAATTCAGTTGATGTTATGTACTACATTTGACATTTAATACTTCGTATTAGTTATGGTTTTCAATTTTTTATGGTTAGTTTGAATCTAATTCTACTTGTGCAATTTCTTTCCAAATAAGGATTAACATCTAACATTGGAATAATTCTGGTTTGTACTAAGCTAATAGTCGATTTTTTTGTCGATTTGCCAGATTGTTAACCAGCTAACAAGCGACGAATGAAAGGTATTTAAAACCATCAAGGTACTGCTCCTAATGTCATTAAGAGAGGGGACACCATCCTCCTCCTTCCCTTATTATAATAGGTTGGAGGTACAATTGGGTACATCTTGTATTTCTTGTACACATTTGTTAGAGAGTGACAATCATTTTAGAGATGATTTAATTAATTTTATGAGTAGAGTACAATTAGCAACACATAATCATACGTTTTCATCCGACATTTACATAGATCATACACGATGGCACATGTAAAACTTACCCACCACACAAGGAACATCCCTCTAAAAATTATCTATTTTAAGGGGGAAATAAATTTTTATACAATACAAGTATACGATGCAGTCACTGACTTTCTTTTCAATTTTGGTGTGGGACCCAATAAAAATAGTTTATTCCACTTTCTGTCTCAGGTCTTTTTTATTGATGGAAACTAGTGCACTTCATAATATGAAAATCATCACCACTTATTTAAAGTTTCTTCTTAAGTTCGCAGATTGACAAAAAGCGTCATATCACTAAACACTAAGACACAAATCAACTAATTCATCTAATACACCTACTTTAACAAATCATTTGGCGCCTTGTGCGAGAGTCACGCATTCGAAAGACTGTATTATGCTTCAGCACTGGACATTTCAGAAATTTCATCCTAGGATGGATTTCAGCTGTCGCGACTGGAGACTCATTATAATAGAAATAAATGGCGGAAGCTTTCTTTGAAAATCAAGTCAATAAATCTGCAATCGGATTGTTCAGCTCTTCTACACTCCATTCCCATATATAATAAAGCAACAGTTCCACCGTATTAAACTCCCTCTTTTTAGTCAACATGTTCTTTTCACAACTAATTAGCATAGAGGGACTCTCGTCATATTTAACAATTCTTAAATCATCATTTTTTAGGTAACTTGGTTTTTATCCTTTCACCAGTTGTGATACACATCTTTTAATGTTTGCAAATGATTTTTTTTTCTCACAGCGTAAGGTAACTTGCACTGAATATACGTAGAAATAGGTAATTATAAAAGTTATATACTTGCTCTAAAAAGTAGTCTGCTTCTGATTAACGGCTAAACACAAAGCATGATGCCAAACGGGTAAGACTTCTGAATAGGGTGGTTGCCTATATGGTATCACTACAAATAAAAGTAGAAGTAGCTGGGTTTGTTGCCCGGAGCCTCCCTCCTCCTTATCACTAGCAAAAGTGAATTATTTGATAACAAATTCACATAGACACAATGTCTACTGCCGAATTATTTACAAGTCTGTCATACAAGCTAGGAGTAGCAGAGTAGTATTAATTGAAGACTAGTCTTAACAGTCTGTAAGTAAGAGAAAGCGGATAGTTGACAAATTCAAAGTGTGGGGTGCACATAGAATCGAGGCAAAAAACGTTTGTCGTGGGTTTTTCTTAGACTGGTGCCCTGGCATGGTGTGTGCCGTCTAGTAGGCCGTAACTGGAGGGGCTGTGAGCTAAATGGCGTAATCCAACTCAATGGCCCTGTTTATTTATTTAATTGGAGTTGAATTAAGCTGTCGAAAGGGCGTATGAAACTTTGTAACTCGAAACATGAATATTTTATGAAGAAGAATCATTATACAGTTAGGCTTACACGGCTGTTGATTCGTTAGTACTTGTTATGAGCGTAATGTAAGGCGCAACACTAGTTTTATCTCGCTGTGCCGATGCTTCTGCGCAGTAGAAGCAGCGATGCGAAGTGGCTGTAGACTCAATCTGTGTCGGAACTTGTATCCTAAATTTATGCTATATAATTAGAGTAATGAGTGCCTAAATGGACTTGTAGATATGTATCCCGTTTGGAATTAAATATTCTGAGCAATACCTAATGTACCATTATATTTGAGTCTAAACAACACAAATATACTTTACTTTCTTCACTCGTGAACTTATAGACTCTTGTGAGAGTCTAGATATGATTAGATTTGGCGGATTGCCTCAAAGCGAATGGCTAGCGACTGATTATGTTAATGCTTCAATTCAATTTGGATAATATTTATATTATTTTTGTACTAATTTTCGATTGGAACTTTAAGTCGCTAAAATTCATGCTTAGAATTGATGTGATCAGAGTCTGATTATTCAGTTAAATAATGTAGAGGTGATCACATGGGTGTTTAGTGTTTATGTGGCGCGTATTATCAATGTCTTGCGACTTATATTTTTTTAAAATCATAAGTTAGCTATGGTCTTTTTATGCTAGGACACCATCTTCCCCTCTTCTATATAATAGAGATAATAAGTCCAAAGAAACAAGACTTTAGTAATATAAAAATTGAGAAGGCGTGAGTAAAGTGAGTTGGAAGGGGAACTTTCCTACATGCATGTGGGATTTCGCGACTCATTATTAGGACTGCGCATTAATGGGGTCTATGTCAGCTATACATGTCGCATACCATTTGGGCATTTTTTTTACATTGCTTGCTGCCTACAACTAACCATCGTCCCTATCATGCAAAAATAATGGTCAAAACTCAGATTTAAATTACTTGTTAAAGTATTTTGGGCTCAGCGTGAGGAATCACATCATTTAATTGGCAATATTGTACGTAGTTTAAATATTTTGGATTGTGAAACTGAGTGGTATGTGGTAGTGCAGGATATTTCGACAGAATCATTGCTAACTTCTCTGAGTTTATGAAAGTGACTATGTAGTAATGTATAACAGACTGAATTTCTCATGCTTCAATTGTATGTGTGGAGTATCGATTGGTTGGGGACGAAGTTCTAGATAGAGCAAGTCGCATGATATTAACGTCAACATAAAATGTGGTAGGATGTTATGAAAACATATCCAATCACGCACCACCGACCAGTTAGTAATTGAATGCCTAGCAATTTCACCTAGTAAAGAAATACAACTATCAAGAAACAAGTTCATAAATTCAGCGTTCAGACCTGAGACATTAGTCATACTGATATTTCGCTCTTTGACGATTCCACTTTGAAACACTCATTTATGATAATAGCCATCTTACTTTTCGATCTGGTTTGAAGATGCTGAAAAACATGATGGTGGGAGACACACTGTACTTAATAAGATGTGAATAGATCTGGATTTCATCAGTCATATTTATGACAGATTGATCACTCGCTCGCCAATATTGCCTTAGAGCCCATGATTAGGTAGTTATCTATTTACCTAACATCCATGGGTCGAGTATTGCCATAGTGAGATATGATGGCATCCCTCGATCAGTTTTCCATTGAAGCAGAATATGTACCTGTACCTAGATTCGAGGATGCCTTCCGAGTTCCGCATATGCAGAGGAATATCGTACAGAATTCAACGCACAGAATTAGTCTGTTAGAAAACCCTATATAAAAAGTCTGACATCAAAAGAGACATTTATCTCAGTAAGGCCCGGTTCTTTTAAAATAACATCGGTGAGGGCACATTCTGATGTAGCTGCATATGATTCATAAGTCAGCACTCCCTGCCTCATAATAGAGTCTCATCATACTCAGGTTTTGATAAAGTATAGTGTATACTTATGTAGAATCGCCATAAACTATCATTCTGAGTCTTCCACAATCTCTTGGATTAAGAATAAGTACATAATGGCCCACCAACCTTTGTCATGCACATCATAGATGATAACGATGATCTACCCATGAATTTATCAATAGAGTGGTGCGCATCAAAAGAGTTCAGGGTCCACATTTTTTTTCCTTATTAGGCATGTGATGCGCATAATTCTTCAGCCCGCTAACATGTATCGCAGTCAATTTGTAGTAAGTAGACACTATCTCTTATTGCATAGACATCTGAAAGTCTGATCAAGGCTCAACTAACGCACCCATCAATCATAAAAGTCATAGACACACATAACATGAAAGGAAAGCTAAGAAGCAATATAAACCTTGTAACAGTAAATTTGTCGTTTCTAGCTACTACATGAGCTACTGATTATAAAGATGGGGTTAATGTTAGCATATATCGAAAGTGACATATATTAGAAGAATATGCAAGTTGGCGACAATCTCGCGAGAGCAGTTCCAAAATACAATACTAGAGATTTGACAGCTGACTTCCGTTTTAATGAGTGTATGATTGCAGTATCAACGAGTTGCACAATGAAGAGCCCCCACGGAGAATAGTAGCAGCCAGTGGCGTAGGCTTGAGGCTTACTAAATAGACAAATGGGGTGCACCTTGTGTGACTACTGCTAAGACTGCGCTAGAAAGTTTCTTTATGAACTCCTGTCTGGTAATAATGTCTCCTGGGAGTGTAATTTCGATTCGACTAAAGTTTCCTGAGGATTAAGTTTCCGGATCTGACGAAAGATTTGACGATTAAGTTGTGGTGGAGTGCCTGCTCAACAATGAACTTTCGGAAATACAACCTGAATGCTTAACGTTCCAGCGTTACAGGCACTAGAAGATAGGACTATAATACCGAGTTCGTCTTAGTGTCTCATGTTGACGCATCTTAGTAACATGATAGACTACTTCACTCCTAAGCATTAAATGACACTAGATAATAGTACAATGGGAATCTTAGGGCATACAGAATAGACGATGAGTTTCCTTTAGTTTGGAAAGCTGAGATCTTAGAAATTAAATACGCCATTACTACACATATAATCAAGCCTTCGTGGTAAATCATACTTTATCCGCCACTGGTACATGACTTTCGCTCAACAATCCTAATCCAAATTTATATCGGTATTGACTGAAGCACTGTTGACACAATGAATAACACACAATGCACCTGCACATAGATACCCAGGTAAGCAACACCGATGACACAATAAACATAAGACAAGAAACGAGACAAGAACGCACACAAAGCGGAAAAAATGGCGTATACACCACAAGCCATCTCAATCCCTAACCCCTTGTCTGAAGAATTATCATATGTCAATAATTGTGTGTCTCACTTTCCAAACAGCGATATCGCTACACACTCAATCAAAGAAATAGCCATCTAGACTCCCACAATTCTAATTCAAATAACTATACACATAGCTACGTCTACTTCTCCACCCTCCATCTCGCGCCACTCATACGGCGCCATTAAATTATTGACTCTCAGCAGAAATTTGTCTACGCTGTATCATATATTAGTAACTATATCATATTTAAAACTAACCTGTCTAGTGGTGAACCCCACATATTCCACTCTTCTCATGCAAAAGGATCGTATCCACTGCCAGGTTTAAATTTAAATTCAACATATACTTTTTTGAAATGTAAGATTAATGTATCATAACAATCAAGGCTATCCTTACATTCTTATTCGCTAAGCATTGTTCAATTATGCGTAGTTATTTGTGAATTAATTCCTACACTACAATATCTATCGCCGAAATAATCGACAGAAATTAACAGCAAGAACTGAGAAATATGAACAGTAACCTTGATTAAAAATATAGGAGTTTCTAGAGCTTACAACCATGGGTTCACTAATAGCAAAGTAAACTTCCGTTGATTTACCACATACATTGGAATCATAACAACTATAACTGAGATGTATGCATAATTAAATCCTAGGAACCTTATAAAGTCTTTCGAATCTGCATATTTTTACTCCCAAGAAAACTTACCGAAACACCTCCTAAACTAAATCCCGATTTTTATGACAACTTTCTCGATACTAGGATAGTCTCGTTCTAAAACTAATTATGTTGATCGCTTTTTGTCTATCCTAGGCTTCTCCGCTCAGTCATCCACGTCTGAAGTCAAAGATTCCGATACTGCACCGGAAGACTTTACGTGTGCACTAAGCAATCACGCACTAAGACAACTAAAATGTCTCGTGTGCGCTTATTAGCCCAAGAGATCTAAAAGTGCGCAGTGCGAATACAATTCAATCTAATAGGCAAACACTCCTAAATTCGAACATCAGTCAGCGATCGAACTTTGCATTTCAAACCACTCATGGAAACACTTCATACTGCTGAGTATTCAGACTACCCGTCACCATATCCGCCTCTTCCTACCTTGATCAAGAAGAGGATTTACCGTACACGCTCATTTTACGTGTGTCCGATTACAGCATATCGATTATCGGAGTCCTCGACACGGGTATTTGGCCCTGAAAACCCCGAGATTTGAAACGTATCATGTATGGTGAGCATATAAAACAGTGTATATTAGACCCTCCTAATCAAAGTGCGCGTAGAGGTAATTTTTCGACACACAATTAACATAAAACCTAAGGATTCCCAAACTATCGCAACGACAACTAATAAGAAATATTCAGCATTGAAGAGTTGAAAGCATAGACGGAAATAATTCTTATCTAATGCGAGAGAGGATTATAGAAGGACTCACAAGAGTAGGGAAGATTGCAAATGTATTGTGATTGGGTACCAATTGATTGAGAGTTCTTATCTGGAACTAACGTGTGCGGCGACACACCGAACCTAAGGGTTTAACAGACGCATAATTGAGGGGTCTCCTCTGTATCACATCCTCGATTCTAAAATTTATGGACATATGCATGGGGAGAGTTACGTCAAACCACATGTCTCTCAGAACACTCTCATGGCGGATTTGCTTCCGGCAACGCGTGTAGAGTACTTCTTCGCTAATTGTCGCGAGAGAGAATGGCTTACCCAAATGAGCTAGTATGGCCTGTTGGGTAGTATTCATCAACAAATGTGTTGGACAAGATTGCGCAACATTATGGTGCATACGAAAACTTCGAGAAACTCTATAACCCAAGGCTTTCGATGACCGTAGATTAAGCGGATGGCTAGGGTTCGAAAACCTGTCAGGTACTCTCGCCACACACCGACGTTGGTGGGTGTGGTTGGGATTCCTTTTACTAGAACACCATGACTCCCGGTTGCTATATGAAGCCACAGACATCCGATTATCGAAGTTTGGAGAGTTTTAGATACCGATCGGTGATCGGTCATTGGACGCGGGTCACACAACCGGGATCGGGCCCGGGGTGGTTGGGCTTTCAGGTCTCTGACGACTGAATATTATGCCCCGCCTGGTGCACCAAATTTCCGTCCGCTCGCTAATCCAAGGCTCGTTCAATTCGGCTACATCGTAAAGCTGACGTGATCTCCGTTACAGCGCACTGTGGTGTTTGCGGCCAAGATACACGTCCGAAGAGGAATCGATCCAAAAAAGGCATATCTGCACACAGATGGCGCTGGATAACTAGTGTTTACAAACGAGAGGAGACACTCAAAGAGAGGCTCTAATTTAGCGCCCGGGAGAGCATATCAACAGCGCCTGGTATTGTGTATGAAGGCCAAGGAGTCTGCTCCGGGAAGCTGTAGGTGAGGAGACATGGAATGAGGGGGGCGGAGAAAAAGTGGTATTACGATTACGTATGACATGTTACATCGTGGGAAGGTTCGCTTGTTCAGAAGTATACTTAGTATGCGATGTAACACACCATGGATGAGTGGGGAGATGAAGTAGTTGTGTATGGGATTGTGATTATAGACGGCTGTCAGAGAAGCGAAATGTCACAAGGTTGACTTAAAGCGAGAAGAGGTTGAGAGTGAGATGATAATGCTGTAGATGGGTAGTAATTGTGTATAATTCTTGGCCGTAATGCTGATCTAATTGAGTGGTTTGTAGGCGTGAGTTTGAAGGCGGGATTGCCTTGAGCGATCGTATATCCGGCAACAACCTGATTTTTTGGCAAGTTTTTTTCGTATGGGTGTGTCAAGCCAAAGGGAGATATTATCAACCATCAGGATACATGCTGACCAAAAGAAACTTGAAGGAAATTGGGAGTTATCGTTTTGGTGGCGATAAGCAACGGCGCGAGGACAATTCTGTCTTTCGCGACAGATTCCTACAGGTATGTATAGTCTACTATGAAGTGAAATTGTAATTATGCCTACGGATTGGGGGGGTCGGCAGCTCACGCATACATTATATGTGGTTTGTATATATCACAGGCCCCGTTTCGGAGCACGATCTCTTCAATATTTGAGAGCTGGTCAGCAGAGAGTCTTGAGAGTAGCACTAGGTAATTATAAATTTGCATCGATCCCATGCTTGAAGTAATTGCCCTCTGCTCACTCTCATAAGCCCAACATTTTGTATGGCATGAGTTCCATCATTTGACTCAATCCGTCCCTGGAGTGGCAGTAGACTCCACCATCTGGTTTAGGGCTGAGTTAAATAAGATATGTGCCGGTGCTCCTTAGTCATCTCGATGGCCTGCCCTCACGTGTCGGGCTAGGGCCCTGCTGAAGGCGGCCACTTCAACAATTCCGCGGATTGTGGGAGCAGCCACACGATGCCATGTTTAGATTCCGGAGCTCCTGATTGACTAACACGCGTTCCAAGGATTAGACAACCGGCCGAGTCGGCACGACAAGGTGTATTAGAGATATAAACTCCATACCCTGGTGGAAAGTTATCGAGTTCACGTGACTCAGGTAATAATCCATCGGACATCGGTGCGGAGCTTCGATTGTAACCCCACTACTTTTCACCAGAAGGGAAATAGAATTAGAGACCACCAGGTACTAATAGGGAGCTCCCTATCGGTGATCATTTTATAGAATCACTAGCGTAGCTGTACATTAAGGACATTGCCTTGTCAAAACTTTCTACTACTACAACGGAATCGAAATTGAATACATTCAAAGAGTATATCATAATTGATCACGGATCAAGAAAGCTACTCGATATTGGCAAGAGGGACGAAACAAGGCGGGCCAACGTGCGGGTGTAGATTTATATAACTGAGAACATGATACATTGTCAATTAGAGTGTTCTTATCACCGAAAAATGAAGGTCAAAAACTACGACGAGGATGTTAAGCTCCCACGATGTCCATCTTCGAGGCCGAGACTAACGCTATTCTGATAAGGATTGGAATCCTCGGAGATCGCGTCTTACAATGTCAAGATCCTCCACCCAGGGCACACTCGTGACCGTGGAGCCCGATCGGGACTCGATAAGTTTAGGAGGCGATCTAGGGGCAGGAATAAAACTGACTATAGATCTAATGGTCAGGGATCTAAGTTAATGAGATTATTAGGCCGTGAACTATCGGCTTTACGAGGTAACATTGTACGACCACTGATAAAGCGGGGCATTGCTAATAGATATGGTGTTGGGATGGTTAAACGTGAACTAAGGCTAATAAATAACAACTACCAAAAGCAAGTCGTTGACGTAAGTCCATAGTTGTAACGATCGCGCACGCCGACTGTACGGAATATTGTTAATTGGGCTTTAATTGTGAAGTTGAAGTGCCTAAGTAAAAAATAATTTGGTTTAGTATCGGTTAGGCTCATATCAGTAAGAGAAGAGTCTGACGCTGAGTGTATGTATGGGACTAGTGAGTAGAGTGAGTGCACATTATGAGTATCTCAGCAGGTGTTTCCGGTGCGAAAACCAGCAAAATCACAGGAGAGCATGCTTGTTGTAAAAGAGTTAAAGGTTTTCAGATATAATTTATATTATTAGTATACATGAATGAATTTTGTGCAAAAAAAAAGATAGACGTATTTTGGATGCTAGATAGTAATCATCGTATCACACGGGTCGGATCTGGGTTTTTGTTGACTCCGGTAAGTGGCAGCAAGTCAGCAATGAGTCAAGTTGTCATTACAATTCTGTTGCTCTTGAGCAAGCATAAACTTAATTGTAAATCGGAGCCAAGGATAAAACAAAATACAGTGCTCTGTTTGTATTATTGCAATGCCACCCTTGTCTCGCATTTTGTTTGATTAGTAAAAAAATATAAGCGAAAAAATTAATTTGATGATGAATAGCAAGTGAGCGATGAGTATTAGTAGCAAGTTACAAAATCAAGACGAACTGATTGTTGCCGAATGGATTCGGGTCGCTGGTGTTTGTGTTTGTTGGTAGTTTAGTTATGAGCCTGCCACTTTGGCGCGATCTCTGGCTTGAGTATTGTGCATGTGTCTAACAATCATAAAAGAATAACCAAACTCTCGACTAAGGATTTACCTGGGCACCCCAGAAATATCTGATGCACTTCGCCATAAAATCTGTTTCTGAGATGGATGCAAAAAGAGAAACAGTACGTAAAGAAATTCAGTTGTTTTTATTTATAATGTACTACATTTTGACATTTATACTTCGTATTAGTTTGTTTTCAATTTTTTATGTATTGAATTAATTCTACTTGTGCAATTTCTTTCCAAATAAGGATTAACATCTAACATTGGAATAATCTGGTTTGTACTAAGCTAATAGTCGATTTTTTTGTCGATTTGCCAGATGTTAACCAGCTAACAAGCGACGAATGAAAGGTATATTATTACTCCATCCGTATATTACTAATAAATTTGTCGAATGTGTAATCATGTACGGAGTAATTTCCTTGACAAAGGCCGGGGCAAAATGTGTAGAGGTGTTATTTAATAAAAAAACTTCAAAGTTTCGAGTTTTATGATGAAGAAGACATGATGAGGAGGTCCACTGAATCAAAACTGTGAGCATCAGAGTGGAATGATAATATGGACTTGAGTTAATGAATTTTCATAAGTTTCAAAAACTCACTGTCTAACTTTTAGCATTTATATTTGTTAATTAAAGGTGATGAGTTTGATTTTCATTACAAAGGTTGGTTGAAGTGTTTTTGTTATGATTTTTCTGATACTGGTTGAATGTTGATTAAACTTC
>SNQN01000059.1:15913-45479 GCA_008642245.1 Bassia scoparia | reverse complement strand
ATCTGATAAATAGTTGCCCATTTAATGTTTAAAAAACTACGTAGTTCGCGAATATGATATTTCAAAACTTTCATTATGATCATATAAGTTTTTACCCGTAAAAGATTTTTTTTTAAAAAAATGACTCGAAATATTCACAAAAATAACTAAGGCTCATTCGTTATCAAATTCAATATTGGAGTTGGAACGATTATAATTAAATCCATATTCGATTCTAATCTACAGAAATCTCCAAGATAACAAAAACAAATTATTATAAATTGTCTCGATATGTTTGGCACATGCTACATTGCTAATGTGCAATGAACAAGTTGCCACTGCGACCAATTCAAGTGAGGGATACTATTCGAAGTCCATTTTGCTAGAATTAAAGTCCATTTTTCATGTGAACTTCCCAACACGCCCTTCCTCCAATCCCCTCCCTAACCACCCAACACACCTCACCACACCAACAACTACCACCCAAGCACCCTACCATCAAAAACCACCACCTAACACCACCTACCACACGTAAAAAACATGTGGACTTTGAATGCATGGAGCCTTGCATAGGGCTCCATGCGCTGTGTGTACGGAGGTGGCAGAATCTAGAAGACAATATGGAAAGTCACTATAAATTAGACTTGATTCCAGTAAAAGCGAACTTCGAACAATCTAGTTTAAGTGATTGTGAGTAGCAATTCATATCTCCAATGAATCTATTTTGGTAATATTATGAATTTATGATCTTGTGTGTAGTCAAGTGATTGTTTTACTACTTGTTTGCATAGATGCAATTTGGATAACTCGTGGTTTAATTTGACTAACATCGAGATCATAACATTAAAAAAAACGTCTATCATCCTCGTAGATGAATTAAAACAATAGACAATTTTAGAATTTCATTTGAGACACACACCACAATTCAGACTCTGCCCCACACCTTTTACTTACTTTTTAATTAACTATTCAGACTCATATAGTTTTTACTTTTATCGCAAGACACTCTATCCAAACTCACTTAAAATATCTCCAAAATCTTTTTTAATCTATGAAATTACAAAATATTCTTAAATATTTTAAATACATAAATTAAAGTTCATGTGTAGTGTGGGGTCCACTGAGTCTCAATGTGAGTTTGATTTTTCAAAGACTCACTTATCGAGACCTCCCCCTAATCTTGAGGCACATTATGAGGTGAGACTCCCTGATTGAGACTCCATATGAGTTTGGATAAATGCACTAATGTATTTTGATTTTCTTAGTCCAATTGGTATAATATTATGATGAGTGTGTGTAGTCGGGATTATTTGACTACAGTTTTTTAGGGACTTAGGCTATGTTTAGTTTTCTGAATTTTTTGATCTAAATTTTTTTCTCACTTGAATTTTTGTGATCACTCTAAAATTTGTTCTTCATGTTTTCTGATCTGATCTAAATTTTTTTATCTTATCTGATATATTTGAATTTTAATTTTCTTATCTGTCTAATCTGAAATGAAACTTTTCTATCTGATCTTAGATTTTTTAACAAGCAATTAAAGCTTAATAAATTGAACGGACATAGCTTTAAAAGGTACAATACGAGGACTTTCAAGAGGTCACCCATCTATACTATTCTTGCCAAGCACGCTTAATGCGGGAATTCGAGATGGATCGGTATATTATTATGGTATGATCACTCTCGTTTTACTACTAGTTTGCATAGAAGCACTTTGAATAATCGACCAGTTTGAAATTGATTAGATCTCTTAGATCAAAACCATTCAGAAAAGGCGTTGTTAGATATCATATAAATATAAACATCTATCATTACTCGTGTATAGGACCAATCCAATGGATGAATGCCCTAGGTTAAGTTCGCACGAGAAGTACGTACAATTATATTGGTTTCACCTCAATGATAGTATGACAATGAGGGGATATGAATACTCTTATTCATGTTAAATTAACAACATAGTACTATATTTATAAGTATATAATATTATTAATTATATTGAAAATTTCTTTGAAAAATTACCCTGTAATTGTGATATTAAATTTTCTACGAGAAAAACCAATCAATCAAAAAAGTAACAATTCTACTCTATACTCCGTAGAAAGACTTGAACAATTTTATTGAATTGATCGCTCTAATATTGTCGTTTTTTTCCTTTGCAAATAAATTCAAATTGTTTAACAGTGGTACATGATTTTCCTACTTATTGAATCTCTCCTAATCACTAAAATGTATAGAATACAGAATCTTTTCATTTACAGAGAAAAAAACTTGAGACGACATCTACTAGACAAATTAAACATCAATGTAATTTGGTGGATAATTAATGTGATAGCTCACTTATTATTAATTAAGGTCACATCGAAGCTCGCTTATCGTGTACAGCATCACAAGTCATTTTATTAAACCACAAATTGCATCTTCGTTCTAAGAACATAGCTAGTACTAATTTATTCTACCGTAAATCTTTATCAAGATAGTGGTGAAGCCATATAATATATATATATTAATATAACTCATGCCAAATTGCAAGTAACAATTAATTGGACCGTCGTTTATTGCTATGTGTTGTGTTATTGTCTAATACACACGCATATATAATCAAGAAGCATATTTAATTTACTCTTCTAATTAAAGATGATGATAATGATTGCCATGCAAGTTGAACTTTTGGTTCAACATCCTTAGCTAATGATACCTCAACACTATCTTTTCATATTTGATTTCATTCTCTTGATGAGGTGGGGTAGTTTGGGAGATAAACAAAGAAAGATACGGATCATGAGTAGTAAATTCTAAGGGTAGATTGACAACCCTTTTAAAGTTGAATTGTGATTTGATTATTAAAAATACATAAATAATTCTTAATGTAACATTATTACTCTAATTAATTTTACTTATATATATTACTCCACCCCGTTCCATTTATTTTTTTATGTTTTTTGTGTTCCTTTATTATTACATTTCTATTCATACTTACTTTTTACCCCTTAATGTACTTTTACCTTAAATAATATAATATCCCATTACTTATTACTCATCATTATAGGATTTTCCCCAAACTTATCTCATCCCCTTATTTAAATATAAAACAGAAGATATTGTATGCCATCAGATGTGCAATAAATTTATTGTGTATCAAGTATATAGTGACCTTATATAATATAGTGATCCATTTCACTTACATCAATTATAGGGATAAACAAGGGGTCACTATATTGATTAAAATTGCTTACTAATATTAACCAAAAGGCGGCACTATATCTGATGTACAATAAATTTATTGTGCATGTGATGTATCTAATATTGTCAATATTAAAAAGATAGATAATTTTATTGCACACATCTCAAACAAATTAAAAGAAAGATATAGTCATCGTAGTACAGATGAAATAACGGCTGCATCAATATAGTGGACCATTTTGGTTATATAGTAACCTTTTTTATGAATATAGTGACCCTTATTATTTACACTATATTGATGTAAAGTGAGAATGAATGAGCTATATTGTATAAAATGGTTACTATATTAATATAAATGGTAATTATATGGTTATGTACAATAAATTTATTGTACATCCGATGCATTACATACATCTGTTAAAAGAATAATACAACTTTCAAGTTATACTAATAATTTATCCAAAATGCCAATTTCCCTTAATTGACGGTGTAATTTAATTCTAAACGTAAAAAAAAATCGAAACAGATGGAGTATAATACTACATATGTTCAACGGTTAGCAAACCCTTAGGATATCACAAACATTTCCTAAAGATACTTGTTTTTCCTTAACTAAAAAACCTCACTTGTGGGAAAACGTAAACCTCTCTAGGATTATTAAGCATTCAAGGGACTGACTTAGGGCCAGACATTGTGGGTCAAAGTCGAAATTCAAACAAGATCGGCTACTGTGTATAGTATATTAGTATCTACATGTTACGAAGTATATAACAGTTTGTTATTTGTTTAAAGTTTTAATGGTGGCGTTGGACAAGTGAGATGAAAGTTTAGAAATACACTATATGATAGGAATGGGAATGAGAATTGAAATGTAGAAATTGATAAAATTATCTCAATCCCTTGTTTGGTATGATTTGAAAAATAAATGAAGATTTGAAAAGGAAAAAAGGAAGTAAAATGGATGAAGAAATAGCTTTGAGAAAAAAAAACGAAAAAAAAAAAAAAAAATGAATTCCCACCCAAATACAACCCCCTAGGTAATAAAAAAAAGTGAGAATTGATCCTAAATATTCATTCCCCTTCCCTCAAAATATCTATTCCCACAAACAAAACGTCTAATTAGAACATTGGGATAAAATTCTCATTCGCACCCATGTATTCTGCACAACAACAGAACACCACCAAATGTAATCGATCTATCAAATGAATATTGATGTTATACTAACTGACGCTCCAGGACTTTAAATCAAACTATAATATATTTCAAAAATGGTACTCCGTATTAAACTTGGACATGCATGTCAAATTCACACGTCAATCGGTGTAATAATATTTATATTCATTAATATTTCATTTTAATTATCTTTATCTAACGCAATAGGGACACTTGTTAACTTTTCTTGCTAGAATAATTCAGACTGCACAAAGTAATGTGTAAAGGAAAGTTAATAAATCATGAGATCCATTGGCATGAATAATGGGTCATATTCATGAAGAATTGAATTGAAGTAAGGAGTACTTGATTGTACAAATGATCAGTGCCTACTTGATCAATTTTGGTTTCCTCCTTTAATGCAATTTCGATATTATCTTGACTTGGGATTGGCTCACGTGGGAGTCACCCCACTTTCCCCATTGTGATGCGGGATCATCCTCATCCCAGCAATATGCTGGTTTCCCCTTCCCCCTAATATTAACTCATGAGAAAGTATCAGATGTAGGATTCATCGTCTACCTATTTGTAAAAAAAAAAAATCGATATTATGCTTCTAAATACATTTGTGGTAGAGTCACTTACTGCATCAAAAATAAATGATAGAAATACAAGTAGAAAAAAAAACGCAACAAAATAAATGTAACAATTGTACTTTTTGATATAATACAGTTTTGCTTTAACCGTGATTTGTGTCTTAACGTAAGAAAAAATATAATCATTATGATCTCATTAAATTCGTCTCAACTTGTAATTTTGTCATAATTGTAGTGATTATAACTTTTACAAATACATAATTTGAGATTTTTTTTTTCTTGCGTATAAGTGTAATCAATAGTACAATAATTTTGTCACGGGACGAGTATAAACGATCGAGATGAGTGATTTACAAAATACTTTCGGTAAATATATATGAGTGTGATCCAATAATTAGACATGGCCGTAAATACAATTTTGATGGATGAAAATATATAGTAATCACAAAAAAGACACTTGAGAATAATGAAATACTCCCTCCGTTTCACGAAGTTCCTGTCACTTTATCCATTTCAGGAAATTATATTACTCCGTATTTCTTTAATTGTAAGTTCACATTGTGAACTCATTATTCACTTGCAACACTCTCATAGTGCTCATTATACATTAAATATTACAATTTTTCTCTTTCCAATCTAAATATTATTATTTAACCCCACTCCTCTTATTATATTAGTTTCATATTTTTTTTATCTAAATATTGTATTATTAGTTTAGATATTAAATCGCACACTTGTGGTCTCCACATATATGTTGATTGACATTAGATGTAGGTGATCATTCAACAATTAAACAGCTAATGTTTTGAGAATTGACATTATACATAAATAATACCAAGTTCATCGCACCGGTCTCACGTCAACTTCATGTAGATAATACCAAGTTTAGTTACTAATAATTTACTTGTAAGTTGTAATAGAGATTTGCCGCGATGTCAAATTAAGTATTCTCAAGTTGCACTTGTCAACTAGTGTGCCGCGATACTAAAAATACTAGTAATAAAATAAGACAAAGTATTAGGTACGTTGGATGATAATAAATTTACTGTGATCAGATTATATGACCCTTTGTGTAATATAGTAACCTTTTATCAATATAGTGAGCCTTATTTTTTTATCACTGTATTGATTAAAGTGAAATGGGTCAACTATCTTGATATAAAGAGTACTAATATTGATATAAATAGTCACATATGCTAAGGGTGTTCAATCGGATAATCCGATCCGATCCGAAAAATCCGACATCAAAATTTCGGATCGGGAAATTACCGATCCGATCGAACCATATTTTCCGATCCGAGTCCGATTCGATATCTGAAATTCGGATCGGATCGCTGTCAATGTGTATATTATTTTTACCTAGTTTTCCATATTAAATTATTTTTTGGAAAATCGATATTCAGAATTCCGAAAGTCTAAAAATTCGATCCGAATGGCCGATCCGAAATATCCGAAACCTTAAAAACCGAATCGGATATCCGATTTTTTCGGATCGGATCAAGCAGACACTGATCGATTTGATCGATCAGATCGGATATTTTTGAACACCTCCCTACTATATGCTTGTATGAACAATAAATTTATTATATATCTGTTGATCACAATACCTTTTGATAAAATAGATACTAGTTACATTTTCTACTATCTTTAAAAATAAAAATAAATAATAAAAAAATAAAATAGCGCATGTTGAAAAAATGTACGAAAACTTGAGAAGAAGAAAAGCCAAATGAAAGGAGTGCACACGTTTTGAATAGAGGGTTGTCGTCCTCTTCAACTTTGGTCTTAGGACTATCCATATCTCAATGACTAAGTATGAGTAATTACTTGATTAGAGAATGTTTACAACATTGAATTATAATCAGAAATTGCCCGTTTTTTTTGACTTCTTCTTATTTGGTTTGGCACTTGAAAATAGTAAAAATTAGTATAATTCTTTGTTCTTCTAAGTGTATTTGCCTATTATTGAGGTTGAAGTGATTAAGAGAAAATCAATCTGTTACGTCAACAAGATGCCCTTTTGATATATGAAGATTCTAAATTGTATGGTTTCTAAGTATTGGATAGCTAATACGAATATACGATAATTACTTTGTGTATTCCTATACAGATATTGCCCGAGCAAAGGCTCGATTTTAAATCATATGTATATTTTTCTTAAACTCCATTAAAACATTATTATTTTAAAATTCAATTACTGAATTATGGTTATCAAAAAATATTTACAATTATATATTAATTCATACATGTTTGAATTATTATTTCCAAAGCCCATTTACTATCTGTATACTTAATAATTGTTATTATTCTTTTTATGCATAATTATTTATTACTCCGTATCTTCTGGTACAGTATTAATAATTTTTATTATCATTTTTATGCAATCATTTAATTTATTAAGAGGGGAATGGAGGGAAAAATGTGGGAGGTTGGGTATTACTTTAGTAAGAGTTATATAGATTAGATTATTTCCAAAGCTATTTTATTTCTATTATACTATAATTGTTATTTACTTTTTATGCAATCATTATTCTCATATTCTTCTATGTTCCATACATACTTAATAATTGGTTTATTATCATTTTATGCAATCATTATTTATTAAGAGGGGAATGAGAGGGAAATTTAGGAGAAAAATGATAAAGGAGAATTGCCTGCTTTATTTATGTGCAGCGATGCGTGCTTTGTATATAGAAAATTATATATTGTATTTCATCAAATAATTATGTGGATGTATCATAATGAAAGGTTTAAGCGCAATTCTCACTTTATCATTTTTTCCTCCTAAATTTCCCTCTCATTCCCCTCTTAATAAATATGATTGCATAAAAATGATAATAAAACAATTATTAAGTATTGTACAAGAAGATAATAAAATAAATGATTGCATAAAAAAAGATAATAAAACAATTATTAAGTATAAGAAGATAATAAATAGGCTTTGGAAATAATCTAATCTAATAACTCTTACTAAAGTAATCCCAACCTCCCACATTTTTCCCTCCCATTCCCCTCTTAATAAATTAAATGATTGCATAAAAATGATAATAAAACAATTATTAAGTACTGTACAAGAAGATACGGAGTAATAAAATAAATTATTGCATAAAAAAGATAATAAAACAATTATTAAGTATAACAAGATAGTAAATGGGCTTTGGAAATAATAATTCAAACATGTATGATTAATATATAATTGTAAAATATTTTTTGATAACCATAATTCAGTAATTGAATTTTAAAAATAATAATGTTTTATGAGTTTAAGAAAAATATACATATGATTTAAAATCGAGCCTTTGCTCGGGCAATTATCTAGTATAGGAATACAACAAAGTAAATTATCGTATATTCGTATTAGCTATCCAATACTTAGAAAATCCATACAAATTTAAATCTTCATATATCAAAAGGGCATCTTATTGATCGTAACAGATTGATTTTCTTCTTAATCACCTTCAACCTCAATTAATAGGCAATCATACACTTAGAAGAACAAAGAATTATACTAATTTTTACCTATTTTTCACGTGCCAAACCAAAAATAGAAGAAAGTCAAKAAAAAAAACAGGGCAATTTCTTGAATTATAATTCAATGTTGTAAACAATTCTCTAATCAAGTAATTATCTCATACTTAGTCATTGAAGATATGGATTAGTCCTAAGACCAAAGTTGAAGAGGACGACAAGCCTCTATTCCAAAACGTGTGACACCTCCTTTCAATTTGGCTTTTTTCTTCTTCAAGTTTTCCGTACATTTTTTCACATTGCTCTATTTTATTTTTTTATTATTTATTTTTATTTTTAAAGATAGTAGAAAATGATACTAGTATTATTTTATCAAAAGGTATTGTATGCAAACAGATATATAATAAATTTATTGTTCATCAAGCATATATAGGGGTGTTCAAAAATATCCGATCTGATCGATCAAATCGATCAGTGTATGCTTGATCCGATCCGAAAAAATCGGATATCCGATTCGGTTTTTAAGGTTTCGGATATTTCGGATCGGATTCGGATCGAATTTTTAGACTTTCGGATATTCGAATATCCATTATTAAAAAATAATTTAATATGGAAAAATAGGTAAAAATATATACATTTACAGCGATCCGATCCGAAATTTCAGATATCGAATCGGACTCGGATCGGAAAATATGGTTCGATTCGGATCGGTAGTTTCCCGATCCGAAATTTTGATGTCCGGATTTTTCGGATCGGATCGGATTATCCGATTGAACACCCTAGCATATGTGACTATTTATATCAATATAGTGACTCTTTATATCAAGATAGTGACCCATTTCACTTTAATCAATACAGTGATAAAAAAATAAGGCTCACTATATTGATAAAAAGGTTACTATATTAACCAAAGGGTCACTATAATCTGATGCACAGTAAATTTATTATGCATCCAACGTACCTAATACTTTGTCTTATTTTATTACTAGTATTTTTAGTATCGCGCACACTAGTGACAAGTGGCAACTTGAGAATACTTATTTGACATCGCGGCAAAAGTCTCTATTACAACTTACAAGTAAATTATTAGTAACTAAACTTGGTATTATCTACTATGAAGTTGACGTGAGACCGGTGCGATGAACTTGGTATTTATTTATGTAATAATGTCAATCTCAAAACATTAGCTGTTTAATTGTTGAATGATCCACCTACATCTAATGTCAATCAACAATATAATGTGGAGACCACAAGTGTGCGATTAAATATCTAAACTAATAATACATTATTTAGATAAAAAAAATATGGAAACTAATATAATAAGAGGAGTGGGGTTAAATAATAGATTTAGATTGGAAAGAGAAAAATTGTAATATTTAATGTATATGAGACTATGAGAGTGTTGCAAGTGGAAGAATGAATTCCACATGGTGGACCATTACAATTAAAGAAATACGGAGTAATATAAAGTTTCCTGAAATGGAATAAAGTGACAGGAACTTCGTGAAACGGAGGGAGTATTTCATTATTCTCAAGTGTCCCTTTTTTGTGATTACTATATATTTTCATCCATCAAAATTGTATTTACGGCCATGTCTAATTTATTGGATCACACTCATATATATTTACCAAGTATTTTGTTAATCACTCATTCTCGATCGTTTTATACTCTCCCGTGACAAAATTATTGTACTATTGTATTTTACACTTATGACGACAAAAAAAAAAAAATCTCAAATTATGTATTTGTAAAAGTTATAATCACTACATTATGAAAAAAATTACAAGTTGAGACGAATTTAATGAGATATCAAATGATTATATTTTTTCTTACGTATAAGACACAAATCACGGTTAAAGCAAAAACTGTGATTAATATCAAAAGTACAATTGTTACATTTATTTTGTTGCGTTTTATTTCTACTTGTATTTCTATCATTTATTTTTTGATGCAGTAAAGTGACTCTACCACAAAATGTATTTAGAAAAGATAATATCGATTTTTTTTTTTTTACAAATAAGGTAGACGAATGAATCCTACATTGATACTTATCTCATGAGTTAATATTAGGGGGAAGGGGAAACCAGCATATTGCTGGGATGAGGGATCGATCCCGCATCAACAATGGGGAAAGTGGGGTGACTCCCACGTGAGCCAATCCCAAGTCAAGATAATATCGAAATTGCATTAAGGAGGAAGAACCAAAATTGATCAAGTAGGCCACTGATCATTTGTACAATCAAGTACTCCTTACTTCAATTCAATTCTTCATGAATATAGACCCATTATTCATGCACAATGGATCTCATGATTTATTAACTTTCCCTTTACACATTATTTGTGCAAGTACTTAATTATTCTAGCAAGACAAAAGTTAACAAGTGTCCCTATAGCGTTAGATAAGATAATTAAAAATGAAAATATTAAATGAATATAAATATTAATTACACCGATTGACGTGTGAATTTGACATGCATTCCAAGTTTAATACGGAGTACCATTTTTTGAAATATATTTATAGTTGATTTAAAGTCCTGGAGCGTCAGTTAGTAATAACACAATATTCATTTGATAGATCGATTACATTTGGGGTGTTTGTTTTGTGAGAATACATGGGTGCGAATGAGAATTTTAATCCCAATGTTCTAAATTCAGACGTTTGTTTGTGGGGAATGAGATTATTTGAGGGAAGGGGAATGAAATTATTTAGGATCAATTCTCACTTTTTTTTATTACCTAGGGGGCTTGTATTTGGGTGGGAATTCATTTTTTTTTTCTTTTTTCGTTTTTTTTTCTCAAAGCTATTTCTTCATCCCATTTTACTTCCTTTTTTTCCTTTTCAAATCTTCATTTATTTTCAAATCAATACCAAACAAGGGATTGAGATAATTTTATCAATTTCTACATTTCAATTCTCATTCCCATTCCTATCATATAGTTCGTATTATCTAAACTTTCATTCTCACTTGTCCAACGCCCCATTAAAACTTTAAGCACAAATAACACAACACTGTTATAAATACTTCGTAACATAGTAGATACTAATATACTATACACAAGTAGCCGATCTTGTTTGAATTTCGACTTTGACCCACAATGTCATGGCCCTAAGTCAGTCCCTTGAATGCTTAATCATCTAGAGAGGTTACGTTTTCCCACAAGTGAGGTTTTTTTAGTTAAGGAAAAACAAGTATCTTTAGGAAAATGTTTGGATTATCCTAAGGGTTTGCTAACCCTGTTGACACATATGTAGTATTATACTCCATCTGTTTCGATTTGTTTTTTACGTTTGTAGAATTAAATTACACGTCAATTAAGGGAAATTGGCATTTGGATAAATTATTTTAGTATAACTTGAAAGTTGTATTATTCTTTTAACAGATGGTATTGTATGCATCGGATGTACAATAAATTTATTGTACATCAAACATATAATTACCATTTATATTAATATAGTAACCATTTATATCAATATAGTCATTCATTCTCACTTTACATCAATATAGTGATAAATAATAAGGGTCACTATATTCATAAAAAAAGGTTACTATATTAACCAAAATGGTCACTATAATCTGATGCACAGTAAATTTATTGTACATCCGATGTACCTAATACTTTGTCTTCTTTTAATTTGTTTGAGATGTGTGCAATAAAATTAAAATCTATCTTTTTATATTGACAAAATATTAGATACATCACATGCACAATAAATTTATTGTACATCAGATTATAGTGCCCCTTTTGGTTAATATAGTAAGCCTTTTTATCAATATAGTGACCCCTTGTTTATCCCTATATTGATGTAAAGTGAAAATGGATCACTATATTAATATAAAGGGTCACTATATACTTGATACACAATAAATTTATTGCACATCTGATGCATACAATATCTTCTGTTTTATATTTAAAAATAAGGGGATGAGATAAGTTTGGGTGAAAAATCTATAATGATGAGTAAATAAGTAATGGGTAATATTAATTATTTTAAGGGTAAAAGTAACATTAAGGGGTAAAAAAAAGTAAAGTATGAAATAGAAAATGTAAATAATAAAAGGAAACACAAAAAAACATAAAAAAATAAACTGGAACGGGGGATGGAGTAATATATATAAGTAAAATTAATTAGAGTAATAATGTTACATTAAGAATTATTTAATGTATTTTTAATAATCAATCACAATTCAACTTTAAAAGGGTTGTCAATCTACCCTTAGAATTACTCTATCATGATCCGTATCTTTCTTTGTTTATCTCCCCAAAACTACCCCACCTCATCAAAGAGATGAAAATCAAATAATGAAAAGATAAGTGTTGAGGTATCATTAGCTAAGGATGTTGACACCAAAGTTCAACTTGCATGGCAATCAATTATCATCATCTTTAATTAGAACGAGTAAATTAAATATGCTTCTTGATTATCATATGCGTGTGTATTAGACAATAAACACACACACTAGCAATAAAACGACGGTCCAAATTAATTGTTACTTGCCAATTTGGCATGAGTTATATTAATATATATATATATATATGCTTCATCCACTATCTTGATAAAGATTTACGAGTAGAATAAATTAGTACTAGCTATGTTCTTAGAACGAAGATGCAATTTGTGGTTTAATAAAATGACTTGTGATGTGATACACGATTAAGCGAGCTTCGGATGTGACCTTAATTAATAATAAGTGAGCTATCACATTAATTATCCACCAAATTAACATTGATGTTTAATTTGTCTAGTAATGTCGTCTCAAGTTTTTTTCTACTGTAAATGAAAAGATTGTATTTCTATGACATTTTAGTGATTAGGAGAGATTCATATAAGTAGGAAAAATACATGTACCACTGTTAAAACAATTTGAATTTTATTTGCAAAGGAAAAAAACGACAATATTAGAGCGATCAATTCAATAAAATTGTTCAAGTCTTTCTACGGAGTATAAGTAGAATTGTTACTTTTTTGATTGATTGGTTTTTCTCGTAGAAAATTTAATATCACAAAATTACAGGGTAATTTTTCAAAGGAAAATTTTCAATATAATTAATAATATTATAATACTTATAAATATAGTACTATGTTGTTAATTTAACATGGGATAGAGTAACTCCTATCCCCTCATTGTCATACTATCATTTTGAGGTGAAACCAAATATAATTGTACGTACTTCTCGTYCCGAACTTAACCTAGGGCCATTCATCCCATTGGATTGGTCCTATACACGAGTACATGATAGATAGTTTATAACTTTATATGATATCTAACAACGCCTTTTCTGAATGTTTTGATCTAAGGATGCTAATCAAATTTAAACTGGTCGATTATTCAAAGTGCTTCTATGCAAACTAGTAGTAAAACGAGAGTGATCATACCAATAATAATATACCCGATCCCATCCGAATTCCGCAATTAAGCGTGCTTGGGCAAGAATAGTATTAGGATGGGTGACCTCTTGAAAAGTCCTCGTATTGTACCTTTTTAAAGCTATGTCCAGTTCAATTTATTTAAGCATTTAATTGCTTGTTAAAAAAAATCTAAGATCAGATAAGAAAAGTTCATTTCAGATTAGACCAGATAAGAAATTAAAATTCAAATCATATCAGATAAGATAAGAAAAATTTAGATCAGATCAGAAAACATGAAGAACAAAATTTAGAGTGATCAGAAAAATTCAAGTGAGAAAAAATTTAGATCAAAAAAATTCAGACAAACTAAACATAGCCTAAGTCCCTAAAAAAACTAGTAGTCAAATAATCACCCGACTACACACAACTCATCATAATATTTACCAAATTGGACTAATGACAAATCAAAATACATTAGTGCATGTTTATCCCAAATCTCATAATGAGTCTCAATGGGAGTCTCACRCAATAATGTGCTTCAAGATTAGGGGGAGTCTCGATAAAGTGAGTCTTGAAAAATCAAACTCACATTGAGACTCATGTGGACCCCACACTACACATGAACTTTAATTAATAAGTGTATTAAAAAAATATTTTAAGATATTTTGATAATTTCATAGATTAAAAAGATATTTGGAGATATTTTAAGTGAGTTTGGATTAGAGTGTCTTGCGATAAAATGTAAAAACTTATATGAGTCTGAATAGTTAATTAAAAAGTAAGTAAAAGCTGTGGGGCAGAGTCTGAATTGTGGGAGTGTGTCTCAAAAATGAAATTCTAAAATTGTCTTATTTGTTTTAATTCATCTACGAGAATGATAGACGTTTTTTTTAATGTTATGATCTCGATGTTAGTCAAATTTAAACCCACGAGTTATCCAAATTGCATCTATGCAAACAAGTAGTAAAACAATCACTTGACTACACACAAGATCATAAATTCATAATATTTACCAAAATAGATTCATTGGAGATATGAAATTGCTACTCAATCACTTAAACTAGATTGTTAAACGAAGTTCGCTTTTACTGGAATCAAAGTCTACATTTCATGTGAACTTTCCATATTGTCCTTCAGATTCTCCACCTCCGTAACCACCAGCGCATGGACGCCTATGCAAGGCGTCCATGCCATTCAAAGTCCACATGTTTTTTACGTGGTGGTAGGGTGGTGTTAGGTGGTGGTTTTTGATGGTAGGGTGCCTTGGGTGGTAGTTGTTGGTGTTGGGTGAGGTGTGTTGGGTGGTTAGGGAGGGGATTGGAGGAAGGGCGTGTTGGGAAGTTCACATGAAAAATGGACTTTAATTCTAGCAAAAATGGACTTCGAATAGTATTCCCCTCACTTGAATTGGTAGCAGTGGCACTTGTTCATTGCACATTAGCAAGTAGCATGTGCCAACACATATCGAGATCAATTTATAATAAATTTGTTTTTGTTATACTTGGAGACTTTCTGTAGATTAGAATCGAATATGGATTTAATTTCATAATCGTCCAACTCCAATATTGAATTTGATAACGAATGAGCCTTAAGTTTATTTTGTGAATATTTCGAGTCATTTTTTTAAAAAAAAAAATCTTTTACGGGTAAAAACTTATATGATCATAATGAACCAGTTTTTGAATATTCAATTTCGCGAACTACGTAGTTTTTAAACATTAAATTGGGCAACTATATTCAATCATGAATCATGAATCTAACTGCTAGCTGGTGTGCTGAATTACACGTGTAAAATGGAAAGGGTGCCGTGTTGGAGGCTGGCCGTGAAGCCACACGATTGGAGTTTCCAATTGCAAGACAGTAGGAATTAGGAAACTTTCGTCCACACCTTCCCGTAATGTAATTAGTTATGCGATTTATATACTTCTTCATCCGTATCACTTTAAATGCATCACTTATATTTTTATTGTTTTTGAGACAAAAATTTAAGAGAGTGATAAGGTGTATAGGTGGGAGCTCAAAAAAAAAGATAAAATTAAAGTTTGTTTATTGATGAATATTTTAATAAAATAGGTGTAGAAAAAATAGTAATTTGATTATGGTCCCTACATAAAAGAGAGAAAATGTGTATTTTAATTGTGGTCCCACTCCAAAAAAAAACAAAGTGATGCATTTATTTTGAAATTTCCTTAAATAGAAAGTGATGCATTTATTTTGATATGGATGAAATAATTAACTTTTTCCTAACTTATGTAGTTTTGTAAAGATTAAATGTAATTTATTATAATCGAATAAATAAGGCTTGGCTACATCTACCCCTGGATAATCCACTCACTACTAATAAAACTAATATAATATTATCTCTATTATATAAGTGAAGGGGGGAGGAAGATGGTGTCCCCCCTCTTAAAAGACTTAATCACCCTTAATGATGTAAAAGTCTTAAATGCCCTTAAAAAATATGAAATCCCTTTATTTTTTGTACTCCGTAATTCATATTAAGCAATATAAAAAAAGGTACTCCGTATATGCATTAATGAAAATTTAATTACACTGACTAATTTATTCCCATAAATAAGAAAATAAAAAGTTTAATGAATTAGTATGATTAAATTCAAATAAAAATTTATTAATTACATTGACTAATTTATTCTCATGAATCACTTAATTATTAAAAATTAGGAAATTGTTTGGGTGACCCTAAGGGTAGACAACCTTATAAACACATAGGTAATATTTTAATATATTCATCGAATTAATAAGAGTGAGATTGTAGTCATTGTACCATTGAAACTTGAATTCATGTATTTGTGTCCAATCACAATTCAATATTGAAAGGGTTACCAACCATAAGGGTTACTTTATCATGGTCTTAAAATATATTTTGAAAAAAATATTGAATTAAATAGCTATAAAATTCTTATTCAAACCTATATTAATTACTCATATAATATTATTATATTGACCAATATAACTATTCATATGTTAGTGTGAGTAATCAGTTGATTTAATACACCATATGATGTAAACTCTTTGTCTATAAATTCAATAAAAAGAAAAATACATCAAAAATTTGAAATCATAATAACTCTCTATCATTGTTAATTTGGAATTATGTCCAACGAAACTGCATAAGTTTTATTTTCGCATTGTAAATTAATTTAATATAAGTTATTAAAATGAACGCACGCATCGCGTGCTTATAGTGCTAGTTATTATTAAGTTAGGTGAGTATTTCACCATTACTATTATTTACACTAACAATTGAAGGTGAGTAGTTTATCTTCTAGTGGGTAAACAAAGTTTTTTCCGAATAAATTAGGCTTTGTTTCTTTGGACTTAATTGGAGCTGAACTGAACTGAAATAAATATTTTATGAGAGAAGAATAAAATATTAGGTTAGGTAACTGAACTTAACTTAACTTATGTACCATAAAAATAAGTCCAAAGAAACACGGCCCCAATTTTCAAATAACAATTACTAAATTTTTTAATAAAAATTGCAAAAAAATCCTTTCTAAAAAAAGGTGATGTATTTGTAAAATAATTAAGGGAAAACCTTACATAATTGTAAATATAGAAAAAAAAGTTATAATTAAATATTTATAATTTGAAGATTAAGTATTTTTTGTCATAAATTGAAATTTTCCATTTTAATAATTAAAATACCAAGGAGTAATATATTTTAATTTTTGAAAAAAGAAGTGTATTTATAATATTTCTTTAAACTCCTAAAATAATTTATTATTTATTACTCTCAGGAGGATTAAGAATCAATAAATGAAAAGAAATGACACCATTAATCATTTTGGAGGAAAAAAATTTCATTAGAATTTGACATGTGACAATAGCTGACATCAGTATGTCCTCTGTTATAGTAATTAGTTACTAACATTTTGTGGGACATGACTACATCTACCCGGTGGGTCATCCATCCACTACTAATACAATAATAAAATATTGATTATTGAGTTGAGTGAGGTACCACCATCACAACTTTCTACAAGTCTTATTTAAAGGTGAGTAGTTTACCCGGTGAGTAAACAAAGTTTTTCCCCATTTTGTGTGCACCAGTATATATTACTCCAGAATGCATGACAATGGATATTAAGAAATTCAATGCTAGTGTGTAATATGATAATATCATACTCCGTAGTAGACAAAAAATTATGCTTTTGAGTGTTTTTGATGAGGGAGAAAATTGTGCCTTTTATATAATGGAGTGTAAAAACTATTAATTTAATATTATTCTTATCATAATTAATGTTCATATTCATTGTGTTCTAATTATTTGTCGTATAAATGGTAATGACTTAATTTTTCATTTTTTACTAAAAATAATGTCAATAAATATTATTGATATTTTGGTTTCTTATTATAATTTTGACAAAATAATATAAATAATTTAGATTGAATGAGAAATTAATGACAAACTGTCACAAGTTTGAATGGTAAACACTCATACAAAATCAAAAGATATGAATATTTGGTAAGGGTAATTTAATAAAATTATATGAACACCATATGAATGACAATTCAACCCTCTTTCACTTTATTTTTACAATTCAATTCGTAAAAGTGTTTTACTCCGTAGTATTTTTGGGTGGACATTGTCACCACCGCCACCACCTCCCCTCCCTTATTTAATCTCTATTATATAAGTGAAGGGGGGAGGAAGATGGTGTCCCCCCTACAAAATGTTCACCATACCTTTAATGATCCCCCTATGAAATGACTATCATATCCTTGATTATTTAATTTACAATGATTTAAAAAATATATTATCATCTCTTTTTTATTTTTCAATTTTCAATTTGCCATAAATGGTGAACAAGTTAAAAATGGCATTACTTTTGAAATTTCAATTGAATACTAATTAAGTAATGTTTAAAGTTATTTTCTTTTCTTAACAATCCTGCTCGCATCAACAATGGGGAAAGTGGGGTTGTACATTCACTGTTCACGACCACCACTTGCACTCAGTCAAGATAATATCGAATACCATTAAGGGAAGGAAGAACCAACTAATTGTACATATGAAGTAAGCCTTGTCCAACTGAGCATCTACTTTGTACAAATAACGTACTTCTCCTTATGTCAACAATTCAATTTCTTCATTGTAATACTAAATCTAAGCAAGAAGGCAATCCAGAAGTTCTATCCAGATGACGATGAGTCACAAGGATCTCATGATTTGGATGATCTTAACCTTAATTTCACGGGCATTTTACACCATTATTGTGTGTATTGCATAAAGTAACTTCATTATATATATTCGTTTTGAACATCTGCTTGAAGCTTAGAGGGCAAAAGGTTATCGTTCTATATCTGAAGTTGTACACCTTATAAAAGTTGTTTTGCGTTTTGAGGGTTAATTGTAATTTATAAAATTAGACACTATATGTAGTAAAATCAGTGAATATGGATATAAATATTTGAGACTTTAATTTTGTAGACAAACATCACGATCAATGACGGTGGAAGTGTTATATTTAGTTACATTATCTGGCATTATACACTCATGAAGATGACGTGTAGTTTTATATCCTATTGAAATTTTGTTATGAAATAATAATGTTTATAGTATGATGTGAGAAAAATGTCCTGGGAATGTATTGAATTTGAGTTGTTGGGAATGAATCTGACAGTTTTAGATAATATGATAGATCATTGTTCTATTGTCAAGATATGAAATATTTCGGGATTGTACGAGATGTTGGGTGAGAATATAAGATTTGTGTATATGATAGTTAGTAGTGAAGTCAATGGGTGTTGACGAATATGTAGAATTTTTCACATCCCAATGTTCTAAATTCCAGTTGGGAGCGAATAGTCTGTAAGATAGATGCTAGTGGGGAAAAAATATGTAGAGATTATTTGAGGGAAGGGACATGAAATTATTTTAGGATCTCGAATTGTGTCTCCACACTAATCAGATTTTTTATGTAAATTGATCCTTAAAGGGGGCTCTGTATAATTATGGGTGGGAGTTTCTATATAGAGTTTGGTTTTGTTATTCTTGTTTAGTTTCTTAACTTTTTCTCATTATAGTACTTATCTTCTAATCATATAGATTCCTCGCACATTGAGTTACACTCTTTTTTCCTTTTCAATAATCTTCATATGATTGTTTTCTCAAATTAATACAACATAATTACGAAATAGGGAATTTTTTAATAAAAACGGATGAGTATGAGTATAATTTTTTAATCTAAAGTTTCTACATGTTTCAAATTCTCAATTCCCATTCCTATCATATAGTTCGTATTATTCTAAATTATCATTCTCACTTGTCCAAAATTCTCGACCCAAACATTAAAATCTTTAAATTATAAATACACCACCACTATCACTATTTGTATAATAAAATACTAGTTCGTAACTATAAGAAAGTAAATTATTCATATTAAGTATATTAACCCCACAAAGCACATCCGATCTATCTAGAATACTGAAATTATATATCTGTACCTTTTACCACAATTATGTCGCACATGTGAATCTCAAAGGTCCTCGAGTCCACATGCTTATATCCCTCTTAAAGGTCCCAAACATACCACTAGAGAGGTTACGATTTCCGAGAATTCAGTAGTAAGTTTTTTCTTAAGTCTATATGTAGAACCACACACACATAAGTACTCTATCAAGGAATTTATCATACTTCTCTCTGCGATCTACCATCCGGGTTTACGCTATAACTCTGTTCTACGCACCAATACACTGTATAAAGCAATCCAACCCCATCTGTTATGCACGATATTTGTTTATTGTGTTTCTCTATTTGTTACGTTTGTAAGAATAATAAAATATGTTACACATCAAGAATATAGGTGAAATCGGAATTTTTTATGAGTTGGCAAGCAAGAAAATCATGATAAATCATAATTTTGAATTATAATCAATGAAAGCAAGAGTAAGATACATATAATCTTTGCTGTAAACAGATGCGTTAATTTATTGGTAAGAAAGTCGCTATCGAAAATGTAACAGCCTCACAATTGATAATTTATAATATCACTACAAAAACACTCAAGTATTAATTAAACCCATGTTGGAGTAATTTAAGTAAGTATAATCAAGTCACTGTAAATCTAACCATATGTGGTTCTATAGTTGTCGACGATTTTTTTGCTATTTGTACAATTGTGAGTTAATTTCTTCACATCTTTGAGGGAGTAATATATGTGGGTATTGACAACCTGAATAATATTATACTCTGAGTGGATGTGGTGGGGTCAGACAATATTGAGGTTTTGGCATTGGAGTTGGGAGAGTGAGATAGAGGATTCCGTGATGATGTATTAGATCGAGCAACCAATGGTCGAGATAATCTGACGGACTATGTGTCGACGGTGACTGATGTCAATAGTGAGGGTGACTGGTGACTGATTGTGAAGTTCATAAAGAACAATACAATGTACATGGTGGTGGAATCAATGGGTTAATACCCGGATTAAATTAATGATAAATTGATAATTAAAAATGGGTGAAATTATCCAAAAAAAATTGGAATCTAGGAAACATATTTTTGATTGCAGTAAACGCAAGTGCTGCAATGTACCTAGTAAATACTTTGGTACTTCCTTTTAATTTGTTCATTTGTAGATTATTGTTTTGTTGCTTCGAAGTTATTTAGAATGTAAAATCTTAATCATACTATATCTGAGTACGAGCAAAAATAAACTAGCACTATTACAATATCTCACCATAAAGCAACACAATTAAACATTTAAGTAGAGTGTTTGAAACAGGCAGTGAACAGAGGGGTGTAAAAGAATTGCCAGAGCTGGTTATGGTTTTGGAGATTGAAGCTTCAAGTACAGGAAACCGTTTGGAGTTCATGCTGAGTATTAATACAAAAACACCGTGACACCCTTGTTTATCCCTATATTCCAGATAGTAAAAGCATAAGTCATAAGTGAAAACTGCGCGAACAATGACACCTATATTTTTTTGAGATAGAGTAAAAAACCATTTAAGGAGTAAGTGTGTTTAATTATAATCACATACCTAGAATAATCAACAATAAAGTTTAATTGCACATCTGAGCTATTTTTACATTTATTATTCTATCCTTATAATATAATATAATAAAAAACAAATATTAAAAAAGGTGGGGATTGACTTTATGACAAATGTAGGAGTAAAAAAGATCTGACAACTACGATAAAAAGAGTAAGATGATTAGTTTTGAGTTGCAGGGATTTAATTCCATAATATTTTAAGATTAATACCATAATTAAAGCGCGTCAAAAAGTAAACTATTATAGTCATAACACCAGACACAAAATCATATTCGAGAGTTGTGTAATTAACCTAAAAAGTAAGATATCCAATTTTCAAACCCAATCACGCAAAAAATGTAAAGGGATATTATTCAAAAAATATGTGTTCACACACAGAGCGCTATATAAATAAATTCAAAATAAAAAAATAAACTGGAACGGGGAGTAGATTGTATGCTATTAAATTATATGTTTACGGATTTTATGTAAAATGTTTATAAATTTTTAGTTATAGAATTAGAGTAATTATATGGGCAATTAACCCTTAAGTCACAATTTAATTTAACATATATTGTATTTTTAATAATCAAATCAGTTAAATCTCTAACACACTTTAAACGAGAGTTGTTTTTTTGACGTCAATATCTAACCCTTAATAAAGAAGTGACATATTCTTAACGATGCTAATCGAATCGATAATACTTTCAATTCTCTCGCTTGATAATACCTCAAATAACCAACAACTCATTACTTAATACAAAGTGAATTTTGGTATAAGAGAGTTCAAATACAACACTATTAACAAATGATAAGGTAGTTGAGGTACATCTAGCTAGGATGTTGAACAAAGTTTCACTTGCATGGCAATCAATTATCATATCTTTAATTTAGAAGAGTAATTTAAATATGCTTCTTGATTATACATATTCGCGTCTCCTGTGATGTTAATTGTCAGATATAAACAAGCACGCACACACACTAGTCTGAAATGATTAGAAACGGATCTAGAGTATTTAAATGGTTGGTATCAATGGAGGGAATAATAAGACATTGCCGAATTTGGGCATGGTTGTATTTGAGTTTTAGGATTTTGATTGATCTATTGTAGGATGTAGGGATTATTATATATTTTTTTTAGTGGATGGGTTACTATTTGACTTGGGGGATTTTCTTTTAGAGGTAATAGATTAGTCGCTACACAATGCATGATTTCAACAAATTTATTGTGAATTTATGCTTTTCTATAATTAAAACCAACTAGTTGATTGATAAAATGAATTTATCGAGTAGCACGAAGTATATAGATTATTAAGAAATACTAAAAGAGGATAAGCATTATTCTGCTTAGAAACGAAGAAGGTAGTTCCAATTTGTTTGAGTATATATATTAAGTATGAGAGGATATATACTATGTGATGTGAATAGTCACACACGACTTTATATACGCGAGTCGTCTTTGCGGATGTGACCATGTTCTTGTATTATAATTAATTTGATTAATGTATTGGTAGCCCCTAGATTCTATTCACGAATTTAACAATTTTCATCTCTAAACACAAGACTCTATTTTACTTAAATCTATTCGTATTTCTCTATGATTAATTTGTCCTAGTCTATACAAGAGTTACGATCAATACTAAGATAAATTACTGGATTTCGCTAATATACGTAGATGATACCATCGAGTTTATAGCATGTATTTCCTATGATTTTAGTTGATTAGGAAGAGAATGGTCAATATTAAAGTCGAAGCTATGTGAAAATACTACGAAACTGTCAGCCATATTGCCCCCTACTGTCAAAGATTACTCCACCACTTTTCTGAATTCGTATTTCATACTCTGCAAAGAAAACAACCAACGACGAATATGACGAATGGGCAGCATGCCCATTGACATTAGTCGACTATAACCAGAGACCATGGTAATTGTGTTCAAAGGATCTGTCTCTTGCGTACGGGAGGTCGTAACTCAGAAAGTAGAATTGTTACACTTTTATTTTTGAAGGGTAATTGGATTGAGTCGTTCTTCCTCGTAGATAATAGTTCGTATGAATCGTACCATCACAAAATTACAGGGGTAATACTCTTATTCCAAAGGTGAATAAGTTGTATTCAATAACTAATTCAGAGTCCTTATATGCGTAGTGACTGATCCACACCAAAGTGTCTACGGATACTAAGCACTATGCAAGTAGACGTTCATTGTTGTTATTGCCTTAATATCTCAACATCGGGATAGTCCACCAGGAGTTTATATTTCTTCATCAGTTGCGTCTTCTCAGTGTGGTCTGGATATGGTTGTTGGTGGTCATAGTCATTTTGAGGTGAAACCAAATTATAATGTAGTGGGATCGATACTTAATGCGTGTCGCGGGATCTTTGGTGGATACCTAAGAGGGCGATTCATGTGGCCTTGCGCGCATGGTGGAGGGGGTCTGCTTATGGATTCTATGCGGTATGAGCATGGTGACTGAGGTTATGGGTTAGTTTATAACTTATATGATATCTAACAACGCCTTTTCTGAATGTTTTGATCTAAGGATGCTAATCAAATTAAACTGGTCGATTATTCAAAGTGCTTCTATGCAAACTAGTAGTAAAACGAGAGTGATCATACCAATAATAATATACCCGATCCCATCCGAATTCCGCAATAAGCGTGCTTGGCAAGAATAGTATTAGGATGGGTGACCTCTTGAAAAGTCCTCGTATTGTACCTTTTTAAAGCTATGTCCAGTTCAATTTATTTAAGCATTTAATTGCTTGTTAAAAAAATCTAAGATCAGATAAGAAAAGTTCATTTCAGATTAGACCAGATAAGAAATTAAAATTCAAATCATATCAGATAAGATAAGAAAAATTTAGATCAGATCAGAAAACATGAAGAACAAAATTTAGAGTGATCAGAAAAATTCAAGTGAGAAAAAATTTAGATCAAAAAAATTCAGACAAACTAACATGAGCCTAAGTCCTAAAAAACTAGTAGTCAAATAATCACCCGACTACACACAACTCATCATAATATTTTACCAAATTGGACTAATGACAAATCAAAATACATTAGTGCATGTTTATCCCAAATCTCATAATGAGTCTCAATGGAGTCTCACTCAATAATGTGCTTCAAGATTAGGGGAGTCTCGATAAAGTGAGTCTTGAAAAATCAAACTCACATGAGACTCATGTGGACCCCACACTACACATGAACTTTAATTAATAAGTGTATTAAAAAAATATTTTAAGATATTTTGATAATTTCATAGATTAAAAAGATATTTGGAGATATTTTAAGTGAGTTTGGATTAGAGTGTCTTGCGATAAAATGTAAAAACTTATATGAGTCTGAATAGTTAATTAAAAAGTAAGTAAAAGCTGTGGGCAGAGTCTGAATGTGGGAGTGTGTCTCAAAAATGAAATTCTAAAATTGTCTTATTTGTTTAATTCATCTACGAGAATGATAGACGTTTTTTTTAATGTTATGATCTCGATGTTAGTCAAATTTAAACCACGAGTTATCCAAATTGCATCTATGCAAACAAGTAGTAAAACAATCACTTGACTACACACAAGATCATAAATTCATAATATTTACCAAAATAGATTCATTGGAGATATGAAATTGCTACTCAATCACTTAAACTAGATTGTTAAACGAAGTTCGCTTTTACTGGAATCAAAGTCTACATTTCATGTGAACTTTCCATATTGTCCTTCAGATTCTACCTCCGTAACCACCAGCGCATGGACGCCTATGCAAGGCGTCCATGCCATTCAAAGTCCACATGTTTTTTACGTGGTGGTAGGGTGGTTAGGTGGTGGTTTTGATGGTAGGGTGCCTTGGGTGGTAGTTGTTGGTGTTGGTGAGGTGTGTTGGGTGGTTAGGAGGGGATTGGAGGAAGGGCGTGTTGGAAGTTCACATGAAAAATGGACTTTAATTCTAGCAAAAATGGACTTCGAATAGTATTCCCCTCACTTGAATTGGTAGCAGTGGCACTTGTTCATTGCACATTAGCAAGTAGCATGTGCCAACACATATCGAGATCAATTTATAATAAATTTGTTTTGTTATACTTGGAGACTTCTGTAGATTAGAATCGAATATGGATTTAATTTCATAATCGTCCAACTCCAATATTGAATTTGATAACGAATGAGCCTTAAGTTTATTTTGTGAATATTTCGAGTCATTTTTTTAAAAAAAAATCTTTTACGGGTAAAACTTATATGATCATAATGAACCAGTTTTTGAATATTCAATTCGCGAACTACGTAGTTTTTAAACATTAAATTGGGCAACTATATTCAATCATGAATCATGAATCTAACTGCTAGCTGGTGTGCTGAATTACACGTGTAAAATGGAAAGGTGCCGTGTTGGAGGCTGGCCGTGAAGCCACACGATTGGAGTTTCCAATTGCAAGACAGTAGGAATTAGGAAACTTTCGTCCACACCTTCCCGTAATGTAATTAGTTATGCGATTTATATACTTCTTCATCCGTATCACTTTAAATGCATCACTTAATTTTTATTGTTTTTGAGACAAAAATTTAAGAGAGTGATAAGGTGTATAGGTGGAGCTCAAAAAAAAAGATAAAATTAAAGTTTGTTTATTGATGAATATTTTAATAAAATAGGTGTAGAAAAAATAGTAATTTGATTATGGTCCTACATAAAAGAGAGAAAATGTGTATTTTAATTGTGGTCCCACTCCAAAAAAAACAAAGTGATGCATTTATTTTGAATTTCCTTAAATAGAAAGTGATGCATTTATTTGATATGGATGAAATAATTAACTTTTTCCTAACTTATGTAGTTTTGTAAAGATTAAATGTAATTTATATAATCGAATAAATAAGGCTTGGCTACATCTACCCCTGGATAATCCACTCACTACTAATAAAACTAATATAATATTATCTCTATTATATAAGTGAAGGGGGAGGAAGATGGTGTCCCCCCTCTTAAAAGACTTAATCACCCTTAATGATGTAAAAGTCTTAAATGCCCTTAAAAATATGAAATCCCTTATTTTTTGTACTCCGTAATTCATATTAAGCAATATAAAAAAGGTACTCCGTATATGCATTAATGAAAATTTAATTACACTGACTAATTTATTCCCATAAATAAGAAAATAAAAAGTTTAATGAATTAGTATGATTAAATTCAAATAAAAATTTATTAATTACATTGACTAATTTATTCTCATGAATCACTTAATTATTAAAATTAGGAAATTGTTGGGTGACCCTAAGGGTAGACAACCTTTATAAACACATAGGTAATATTTTAATATATTCATCGAATTAATAAGAGTGAGATTGTAGTCATTGTACCATTGAAACTTGAATTCATGTATTTGTGTCCAATCACAATTCAATATTGAAAGGGTTACCAACCATAAGGGTTACTTTATCATGGTCTTAAATATATTTTGAAAAAAATATTGAATTAAATAGCTATAAAATTCTTATTCAAACCTATATTAATTACTCATATAATATTATTATATTGACAATATAACTATTCATATGTTAGTGTGAGTAATCAGTTGATTTAATACACCATATGATGTAAACTCTTTGTCTATAATTCAATAAAAAGAAAAATACATCAAAAATTTGAAATCATAATAACTCTCTATCATTGTTAATTTGGAATTATGTCCAACGAAACTGCATAAGTTTTATTTTCGCATTGTAAATTAATTAATATAAGTTATTAAAATGAACGCACGCATCGCGTGCTTATAGTGCTAGTTATTATTAAGTTAGGTGAGTATTTCACCATTACTATTATTTACACTAACAATTGAAGGTGAGTAGTTTATCTTCTAGTGGGTAACAAAGTTTTTCCGAATAAATTAGGCTTTGTTTCTTTGGACTTAATTGGAGCTGAACTGAACTGAAATAAATTATTTATGAGAGAAGAATAAAATATTAGGTTAGGTAACTGAACTTAACTTAACTTATGTACCATAAAAATAAGTCCAAAGAACACGGCCCCAATTTTCAAATAACAATTACTAAATTTTTTTAAAAATTGCAAAAAAATCCTTTCTAAAAAAGGTGATGTATTGTAAAATAATTAAGGGAAAACCTTACATAATTGTAAATATAGAAAAAAAAGTTATAATTAAATATTTATAATTTGAAGATTAAGTATTTTTGTCATAAATTGAAATTTTCCATTTAATAATTAAAATACCAAGGAGTAATATATTTTAATTTTTGAAAAAAGAGTGTATTTATAATATTTCTTTAAACTCCTAAAATAATTATATTTATTACTCTCAGGAGGATTAAGAATCAATAAATGAAAAGAAATGACACCATTAATCATTTTGGAGGAAAAAATTTCATTAGAATTGACATGTGACAATAGCTGACATCAGTATGTCCTCTGTTATAGTAATTAGTTACTAACATTTTGTGGGACATGACTACATCTACCGTGGGTCATCCATCCACTACTAATACAATAATAAAATATTGATTATTGAGTTGAGTGAGGTACCACCATCACAACTTCTACAAGTCTTATTTAAAGGTGAGTAGTTTACCCGGTGAGTAAACAAAGTTTTTCCCCATTTTGTGTGCACCAGTTATATTACTCCAGAATGCATGACAATGGATATTAAGAAATTCAATGCTAGTGTGTAATATGATAATATCATACTCCGTAGTAGACAAAAAATTATGCTTTTGAGTGTTTTTGATGAGGAGAAAATTGTGCCTTTATATAATGGAGTGTAAAACTATTAATTTAATATTATTCTTATCATAATTAATGTTCATATTCATTGTGTTTAATTATTTGTCGTATAAATGGTAATGACTTAATTTTCATTTTTACTAAAAATAATGTCAATAATATTATTGATATTTTGATTTCTAATTATAATTTGACAAAATAATATAAATAATTTAGATTTGACAAAATAATATAAATAATTTAGATTGATTGAGAAATTAATGACAAACTTTCACAAGTTAAATGGTAAACACTCATACAAAATCAAAAGATATGAATATTGGTAAGGGTAATTTAATAAAATTATATGAAACCAATATGAATGACAATTCAACCCTCTTTCCTTATATTTTACAATCAATATAGTAAAGTGTTTACTCCGTATTATTTTTGGGTAGACATTGTCACCACCGCCACCACTTCCTCCCTTATTTAACTGAGATAAATTAAAGAAGGATTTTTGCTAATTTAAGCGTAATTAGAGACTATATTAATTAGGGTTGAGCAAGACCGGGTACCCGGTCATTTTGGGTGGAACCGGAACCGGAACCGGAACCAACCGGTTCCTAATAATTGGAACCGGTTCCAAAATTTTTGGAACCGGAACCGCTGGGACCGGTTCCGGAACCGGTTACCCGGTTAGATTTTTAAAAAAAAAAATAAGTAAAAGGCAAGATTATCTAGCTAATTTCATACTTGTATATGTGTATTTGGTCACAAAAACACAATGCTTTATACAATAGTATTTCAAGTTTCTATAGTTTATTATGTAATATTTGGATTTTTTACCTTAACAAATGTATTTTAATAAACTCAAAAGTCATAACCAGTTACTTGTACTGGTTATAAAACCAATGGTGCCGGATACCCGGCACCGGAACCGGTACCACTGGGTACCCACTGGGTACCGGTTCCAAAATTTTGTACCGGAACCGGAACCGGTCACACCGATTCCACATTTTCGGAACCGGAACCGGTACCGATCCAACCGGTTCCGGTTCCGGAACCGCCGGTTCCGGACCGGTTCCAGGTACCGGGCCGATTACCCACTGTTTTGCTCATTCCTAATATTAATTGC
>SNQN01000059.1:0-15888 GCA_008642245.1 Bassia scoparia | reverse complement strand
CTCATCCCTAATATTAATTGCCTTAATGAGTATTGACCCATTGAGGGCCCGAAAGCTGACCAAAGGTGGGTCCACAGAATTCTTTGTTGTTGTTAGAAAGGTTGTCGTCTTTTGTTTCTGCGTTAGTCCTTCCCAACTAACAGCAGTTTCTAGTGCATGCACCTCATACTTTTCAATTTTTACTCGTTTCATAAAATACTACCGAGTACTTACTACTTAGTACTATATTAGGGCGTGTTGGGTGTAGTTTTTTTTTAAGTATGGAGTAACTTTTAATGTTCTGACTAAATTAATTAAAACGTTTTTTTACGAGAAGATTAAAGATTTCATTAATAAGAAATAGTCAAAAGACTCTTACAATCAATAGAAGAGAAAACAAAATTCTCAACAAAAATACAAAACACCTTAAAACTAGTTACATTTGCAGATTTGATTTAAAATAGCCTTAATAAAAAATTTCATCCGAAGCAATACAATCTGTGAGTTCGCTCTGATTCGACATAATATTTGCTGATGCTTATTTGTTTGGGTGAACATACTTTTGTGATTTTATGATTTCCTTCCGAGATTGTGAAACCCTAAATCTTCATTTTTCAACAAACAAAAACAAAAACGAAATCCTAGATAATCTGATTCTCCATAAGGGAAGACAAGAAAATTACACAGCAAAGTCTCACAAAAGGAGATAATAATAAACCCAAAAATTGGGGATAAAGTTCTCATAAAAAGATATAAAAATTCAAAAATTGGGGATAAAACTCTCATAAAGAGATTGAAAGGAGGATTATTCATGAATTGAACAAACTAACAAAAACAAAGTAGGGAGAAGAATTGGGGCTTACCACCATCAAAGAGATGATGATAGCTCCGACAAATACGTACAAAAGAAATTAGGGTTTTGGGAGAGGTTTTTTTAGAGAGAGAACTTTTTATGCGGTTTTTTTCAAAGGTTAATTAAAACGTTTTTTAGTTAATTTTATCTAGACTATATGTCAAACTCAAAGTTGCTAATAAAAAAAAGATAATGAAGTATTATATTATTGTTTGACTTTGACATATATGGCAGTGTTTTGAGTAGAGGTTACTAGGTTAGTGGTAAACGTTACTTTTTAAAATGCCAGTAGGAGTAGCATTTTAATTAACTTTTTTGTTTTTTTACTATATTAAAACGCTACTGGGTAATTAATAATTTTCTTTTGTTAAAAATATAACCACTACTATTACCGAACAGTCATATTAGAAAATCTAATTAATTTTACTACTAACCACTACTTCCACCGCTACGTATGTATTAGCGTTTTAGCTTCTCGCTACTTCCACCGCTAAATGATACTTTCAATTTTCACCGCTACTATCATCAAACACATCAAGATGGATATATACCGGATTTAACAACTGTAAATCATATTAAATACGGAGTACCAAATAAACGAAGTACGTATAATGCTTTTTTAATAAAAACTGATTTTTCCTAGGGCGATATGAAAAACAATTTGGTTTTCAATTAATTACTTCAACTCTTTTTTGTGCTTAAAGAGTCGCAAAGATTAGGAATGAGAATCGATTTCAGAATCTCCTGAAATCGAAAGAGAATCTATCTCTCAGCCTTTGGTTTTCATTTAATCGATACCCCTTCTGTAATATATTAACTGCAACGATTTGACATTTTTCCTAAATATTATATGTCAAATCGTTGCATTTAATATGTTATAGAGGTACTAAAATAAAGTACGAGGTGTATTAAATCAATATTTTGTTAATAGATTTGGTCGATTTCCAATCATTTTTCAATAGAAAACAAACATGTTTTTGTAAATGTAAACCAGATCCGGCTAAATGTATCATGAAACAATCATTCTAATGTACTCGCTCTGTAATTTAGTTTCCATTCATTTTAGTTGATCATTCATTCTAAGGTCAAGTTTGGTATCGATCAGGGTAATGTATTAAGGGGTAATGAAAGTCAAGTTTGAGAAAATAAAGGTGCACAAAGGTAAAGATAAAGAGATGGAGTACTAGTGGGAAGGATAAAGTGGTGGTGGTACGGTGGTGGGAGAAAGTGAACTAGCTATTACCCTCATTTGGGGAGATAGTTATCTTCCTCCACTATAGAGTAAGAGTTAGTGTCCGTTTACATTAACTGAAATCAAGTGAATTGAACCGAACTGAAATATTTAACTTTTATCTTGGGAACAATATATATAACTATTTAACTATATAATAATGATATTAATATTAACTGTTATTAATAATATATCTTTGGATTAATATTTTAATTTTTTAAACTAGGTTTAGTATTTAACTCTTGAATTATTAATACTAATCATGTATTAATATCATTTATATCAATAATAATACGAGTATATATTGGATTAATATTAACTTATATTTAACATTATTAATAATATGGAGTAGATCTTGGATTAAATATATAACTATTTAACTAGTTTATATTTTTTTGTTTTTGAAAAACTTAGTTAAATATTTAACTTTGGATTAATATTAAACTTGGGAGTGGTATTTACTATTATTACTAATGATATATTAATGGATTAATATTTACTATTAAATAATATTGGTTAATAATATAACTTGAAAGTTGGATGATGATATTAAATTGAAATGTTTAACTTATATAATATTACTAATAATAATAATAATAATATTATTATTATTATCGTCAATATTGTTAACTTCATCATTTTCGTCATTATCTTATTATTATCATTAGTATCTTTAATATCAAATTAGTTAACAAATAATTAAGTTGAACTAAACTAACAAAGTCGAGCTAAACTGAACTGAATGGAGTTGAATAAAATTAAATTGAAGTAAACAGACCCTTCACTTACCTCATATTAGGGTAATAATTACTCCACGTACTCATTTTTAGTCACAAAAAGATGTAATTATTCTCTATCACCATCTTAGCTCACGTGTTTTCTTCTTACGAAATATATAATTTTCTCAAGTTTGATCATTACCTCTTTTACTACATTATCTCATACCATACCAAGCACGACCTAAATGTAAATGAAGCTTCCGACCAAAAAAATCGAAGTCTTAAAGTTGGGGTCTAGCATATGTTTCTTACCTCAGGCATATCTTAAAGTCTTAAACTATGCACTCTTGTTGATGCATATGTAAAAACTATATATCAACTTAGCCCTAATTTGGGAGTGAATAGTGAAAATCAATTGTAATTTTAATTTGTAGAAATTCTTGTGGCAGATGATAATGCATAAAACTATAAAAGTCTTATCACATTAGTCTAATATGACGGAGGTGTCAAGGACTCAAGAGAAATTTCTCAAAGAACTTTCAATGATTAATGAAAAATCCCTCACAATCATATACATCATGAGCGGTGTTTGTTGGTAAAATGGTAAGTGGTTAGAAATGACCAAATTGGATTAATATAAATAAAATTGAGAATTGGAATTGATTGATAAGATTACACCTAAATAACTTGCTTGTGACTTAGTATAATAGTTAAAAAAAAATAAGTATTACTTCATCCGTTTCGATTTATTTTTACGTTTATAGAATTGTACGTTAATAAGGGAAATTAGTATTTGAAAAAAAATTAGTTAAGATTACTTGAAGTTGTATTATTCTTTTAATTTATTGAGATGTGTGCAATAAAATTAAAATAAATCTTTTATATTAAAAATGAGGATGAGATAAGTTGAGTGAAAAATAAAAAATAGTGAGTAAATAAGTAGAGTAATATTAATTATTATGAATAAAAGTAACATTTTAATGGGTAAAAAGTAAAGTATGAAAAAGGGAATTAAAAAATAAAAGGGAACGCCGAAAAAAAGAAAACAAAAAACACTTACAAATTTCTATGCAAATGATTTAATGATATATTCTTAGTGGTTAAAAATAATACGTAAAAGTAAGAAACTAATGATTGAAACTACGTGGTGTCGTCAGACAAATTTCGTGATCAAACTAATATTGAGGGAAAACTTGGATTCACGTGATCTAACTAAAAAAGAGGTTAGAGTTCGTAACTTTCTCGATTGCATTACTTTTCTAAAATTGTTTGACTAGTTGGTTATAAAGATATAATTTTTCTCAAATACATGTACTTTCTTACATTACTTGATAGTGTAAGTTTTAAGATGGATTTTTTTTCAAAGATCCAATAACCCACATTAAACAATTATATAAGAATAATTGATTATTATTTTGATTAAGAACAATTAATTATTATTTGTGCTTGCATTTTTAGCGAAGGAAAAATTCTGGACTGATTTACGCAAAATAAATAACTATCAAGTCTATATATCTGTGTTTTTGAAGTAATGCATTTTATGATAGTTCGTTGACGGTTTTTACTACTTTTTCCTTCCTAAATATGTAATCAAGTTTCCAAGAGCCTGTTATATTTCAGCTTAATTTCAGATTTAATAGTTCAAGCTCCATTCAGTTCGGTAACGTCAGTTCAGTTCAACTTAATAATTTTGATAACTAATTTGTTATTATTGATAATGAGATACTAACAGATATATATTATTTAATAATATTAATCCTAAGTTAAATATTTTAATTTAATATCATTAATCCCAACTTTCAAGTTATATTTTTTTTTACAAATATATTTAAATAGTAAAAATTAATCCAAAATATATTCATTAGTAATGGTTAAATATTAAACTAAGTTGAAGATTAGATATCAATCCAAAGGATACACCGTGTATTATAATAATAGTAAATCCAAAGTTAAATACTTAACCTAAGTTTAAAAAGTTAAATATTAATCCAAAGATTTATATTAGTTAATAATAGTAAATATTAATCTCACTATTTTATATATAAATAGTGGATATATTAATCAAGATTAATATTAATTCAAAGTTAAAATATTTCAGTTTAGTTTAATTCAATTACATCATAGTTCAGTTCAGCTCCATTCAATTCAGTTTCAGTTGATTTCAGTTAATGTAAACGGATCCCAAATAATATGTGTTTTTTTAGTGGGTGATTAAAGGTTTGATTAAGCTTATGTAACCTGTTTTATCTTAAAAGCTAACAAACGTCCCGTGACTGTAGATAAGACGACTAAAAACAAAAAAACTAAATGATACTTAACATTAAACTACACCGATTAATGTGTGAATTTGACATGCATCCGGAGTTTAATGTCATTTAACAAAATTATGTTTAATTCTTATTAAGACTCGCCAAGTCTTGTCCAAATTTATCACTTTAGCCCTAAGTTTAAAATATATATATGACACATTATGTTTTTTTTAAAAAAAAAAAATCACTCTTTATATTTTCCATTTAATAACAAAATTAATTATAGTTAGAAAGTGCAAATGAAAAGTCAATAAAAATAAAATTGACGTGTGCTCAATCTCAGCCTTGAGTGAGTCTTGGAAATTTTAGACTCAACTTCAAACTGCTTTAAGAGAAAAGATGGGGAAGGAAAGCTTGATCTTAAGCCTAAGGGCTAGTGATTTACGCCCTCCATTTTTTGCGAACACAATTGGTATTTGGCGGTTGCAAAATTGGGATTGCGTATTACGGTCAATCAGAGCTAGCTAAATCATTCTCAAAGCCGTAAGCCTGGTAGATGCAAGATGATGATTCATTCCAATTTTTTAAGACTTGTGGCTAAACTTACTCTTAAAAGCTTATGATGTATCCACATTTCAAGCCCAAACGACATTTCATGTGGATGAGGTGCTGAGTTTATAACATATCTTGGGGGTGCTCAATCATGTGCGTGATTATTGCTTGAGTTTGTTAGCATCAGACGACTATAAACGATTAATTCATGCTTGTCATTTTTCTTGTGCGAAAATCACATGATTATTAATTGTCAGCATGAATTTGAGTTGAGTTTGTTAACATCAGTGACTAGAAACGATTAATTCCATGCTTGTCGTTTTTCTTGTGCGAAAATCACGTGATTATTGAATGCCTGCATGAGTATTGAGGTGAGTTAGTTAACTTCAGGTGACTAAAAACGATTAATCATGCTTGTTCTTCTATGCAGGGAAAATCCGGTGAATTGTCATGTACAATCTTACATTGAATTTCATGCATTCCATGGCAATACTATTATGTTAATCCTGTATATTTGCAATGTCCCAAAATATATGTTTTGGATCGTTCATATATTATGCTAATTGTACATCAAATTTTATACCGCGCTCATTGTAAACCAGTTCCTTTAGATTTTTAAATCACAATATAATGACGTTTCACGCCTTTTGATTGCACAATTTCAAAAAAGAGATTTGAGTACATGTGATTTCATGTAAATGAACAAATATATTAATAATCAATGATCAATTAAAAAAGGTAAAACTGTATGTATTTTACTTAAACTGATCTATTAAATAAGTGGACGAAAACAAGACCTTATGCTCATAAATACAATTTTATTAAATTTGTCTTACGAAATATTAAAATCCTTAAACTCATCATGAATCACTGTTAATATATTTTTAAAAAAGTAAAACAGAAAGTTATGAACCTATTTTTCTTTCTTTAAAAATAAACTTCATACAGTTTTTCATTCATAAAAAAAAAAAATGCTCTTAAATTAGATGATTTTGGATAAAATAAATCTCAAAATACACTTTCGACTTTTCGAGATGAGAAACAAAAACTTATGTAATGGTTTTTCTCAAGCTGAAAAAAAGTGGTAAAATTATTACAGGAATAGATTCTATGGAAATATATATGAGAATATATAGTTTCACATTGATTTTGATTTGTAAATCATATCAAATCATCAAAAATTATTTATTTCTATAAACTTTTTATATGAAATTATTTTTTTTAAATGCCATAAAAAAAGGGAGATAACTTGTGTTAAAAATGGACACACCCTTACCACACTCCTGACATCACAGTCTGATCCTCCCTATAAATAACCCCTCTCTCTCCTTCAGAAAAACTTCACTCTACTTTTTCATTTCATTTCTCAAACCAAAAACAACAATTTACTCTCATATAAACCAAAAACCAAAACAAAAAGGAAAGATACCCTTTATTTCTTCTGAATTGCATTTCCTTCATTTTTTTATTTTTAATTAAAAAAAAGAGCAGTAAATCATGTGTGGTGACATGAATCCGGACACATACCACGGCAGATTCTCTCGGTTGACCGCTATTTTCTGGCCATCTGAACCCGTGTGCGACCAAGAAGTCAACAGCAGCTATTCTAAGCCGTTGAGATCTAATGTGGATGATGAAGATGACTATGACAAACTTTCGAAGCCTGATTTTCGTGAGTAAGATGAGTCTGATAGATAAGCTTTCTTGCCAAGATGATTCACAAGCCCTTGTCTTTGTCCTTTTCAAGCCTAAACCGCATTAATGGCTAATGCCTCTTCTTTATTGTTTGATTCTTTAATGTAAATGTTTGAAGCTTATTTGTTTTGTTTGTAAATTATTTCTTCTTGTTAGTGAGTTGTGGAATTGATAAGTACAGACTTTTTTGGATTAATTTAATTATTATTTCGCTTATTGTGGCTGAATTTGGCTAATTAGTTGAAGAGATGAATGTTTATACCTTTATGTGTGTTTAATTGAATTGGTTTATTTAATCTTGTTGATATCCAATGTTCTGGAAAGTATTCAACTTGCTGGTGTTTTGTTTAACTTTTGATTAGTTTGCCTACTATTTTATATTATATAGTTTTTTAAAAACAATATACTCTATTGGCTTTGCTTATATTCTCTGATCATTTCTGCTATAAAGGTTTGTAATCTTTGCTGCAATTTGATATTACCATTTCTGCTTTACAAATTTGCTAGATGAATTTGGAGTAAACTTGTTCAAATTTGATTAATAAATAATATTATTTGTCTTCCCTCGGTTGTTTTCCCTGGTTACCTGATGCTGAATTTTAGATGAATGTAATTTTAAATTGTTAATAAACATAGTAATCCCTTATAAAAAATTTTGGGTCAAAAATTTGGCGAATATAATTTTTTGATCTTGATTGTTCTTTAAGTTTAAAACTTGTAGTCCAAAATGCTATGTTGCACTCGGTCATAAAATGCTTCTAGACATTTTGATTAGTACTGTATCATACTTTATGTCTTAAACTTATGAAATGGAATCTTTTCTTGCTTCATGCTTCAACTGCCGTTTTTCGAGCTTACTTACATCTTGCGTTACCTTATTTGGTGTATACTTAATTTAATAATATGTATTTAATGAAATGATTTGTTGGTTCCTTAAATTTTGTCAAGATTTTATATCCTCATTGATGCTTTAAGAAAATTTTTCCTATTAACTTCCTTTCAGGTTTCATTGTGTATATGACTATATGAGCTTACCCCTGAAAAATATGTCAGCTTTTGTGTTTGCTTATCATGATTCTTTTTACTGTGAAGATTGAAACTGTGAAATTCAAAGCCAGCTGTGAGAAGACTGCCAAGAGGAAGATGAAAACCAGTACCGGGGTATCCGACCACGCGCCCATGGGTAAAGTGGCTGCCGAGATCTGACCTAGGCAAGGGTGTCGAGGATTGCTCGAAACATTCAACACTTGCTGAAGAATGCCAGAGCCTGATGATGCTGAGCAGGAGGATCCATGTGTACAAGGCCAAGGTGAATTTCCTTGGAAGCTCCTGGATCTTCTCCTACTTCCTAGCGTATGTAAATGTTCGCTCTCAGAAATCTGGTCCCTAAGAGAAACACAAGCAGCCCCATCACAAAACACAAACCAGAATTTAACATGATGAACCAATACTCAGATAAGTATTACAACAGCCTTCCTTTCAGATAAGAAGCCTGAAGTCCAGCCAGTTTGAGTATTCTAACCCCAATGCCTCTTTAGGAGGAGACGTAGATTCAACTCCTTGCGACCCAAATCTGACGGTAGTCACCTTCTTTTCAACTCAGATGAGGGTAACTCTTTTGTAATGGTTCTATTTTGGTTGGCGGAGATAAGTCCCAAAAACCCGGGAAATACTTCATTCTTCTCGGCAAGCCCTCGGAGACTATGCACAACCAATCTCATAGGAACACACTAAGAAGCATAAATCTGCATCAGAACCTATACCCATGGAGGAGAATACGGGAAGAGCCTGTCTGAGAAGTTGTCTTTCTGATATCCGAAGTCCCATGTGAATTCTTGGTAGACCAGCATTCTCGATGAGAATTGGGCTATCGACGCTTCCTTGGAGTGATGCATCCAAATGTGGGTTGCTAATCCGAATGGATTCTGTGAGCTCGATGATCTTTCTGCTTTGCAGGGTCTTTCTAGCGAAGGATGGTGCGCTTAGCTGGCCAACTTCTATGTAAAATAAGTCGATTGTTGTACCGTGTTTTGGTCTAACTAACTCTTTTCTAATTGTGCAAATCCTTCTGATAAGAACTTGGTTCTGCCGGGTTTAAATTTAACCCGGAGAAGGTGATTTGCAATCTGTGTTCAATTTTCATGAGTTGTCTGATCGCGAGAGTGATGTCTTAGATATTATGGCAACGCACTGTGGTGCCGGTTACCGGACAGCTGCAAGTTTTTATGTGAGGAGAGTTACAAAGGTAACTTAGTCTGTCTCTTGGTTGAGACCCTCTTTTAAGTTCTGGAAACATGTACTTGCTGTATTAATTTAAACTGACGAAGCTGAGCTCTATGCCAACCTTATCCCCGGTGTTTACCCTGTTTAATGGTTTTTCACATGTCTTTTGTGCATCAAGTTTTAGTGCGATGCCATTGGATTGACTTAATGATACAGTGAAGTGTAGTGTAAGCCTCATGGTTTCTCTAGCGTTGTTAATAAAAACCACTGAAATAATACCCCTTGTTGGCACATAATGTTTACGAAGAAAAGTAACCCGTTGCAACAGCTATATACAATTGATTAAGTCGCGAGCGAGCGACAAAAAAATAAACAAAATGAATGTGCTCATAGCCTGATAAGGCAACGTTATAATTGTTTGGAAAACGGTTATTGGGTTGCTGAATTAATCAGATTTATAGTATAAGCACAAGTTCACAAGTTTGTCCAAATTTAGGCTGAAATGCAATGGGCACCTAACTTAAAATGTACGGTACAGAGTACTAGCTAACTAACGCTTGCTTTAAATACATTGAAAGGCAAGCTTGCAAATTTGAAAAACAAAATCAATATTATCATATCATTCAATGTCACGTCTTTTGTTGTTTCATTCATATAAGTGAGGAGTAGTATATTGGGGACCTCCTTTTTCTCCATATGCTAAAGTGGGGCATATTTCTTGCCTCATTTTTTTTAAAACACTTGTTCATTTTATTTAAGGATTTTCCTCAGGTATCCCTGAATTTTTGCTTTAATTCTCAGACCTCCGAGTTTTTAGAAATTGCCTCAGTACCCTTGAGGTAGACAAATATAGCTCAAATGCCCTACAACATCTAAACGAGAAGAAAAACTACCCAAACTATCCAACGAATTCACACAAACAAGTTTTTCCTATTCGACCAACTACCCATCTCTCTCTCTCCAACCCACATCACTTCTCTCTCCTTCCCTTCCTACCACCTCATTGCCAAGTACTCTCCCAGAAACTGGAATGATCTGACATACCTTCGAACAATAGCAGCAGCCAACCATGATAAGACACTCCCCTCCCTTTTGATATACCACCAACCTGCCGGAAGGCCCCAACACCACCACACCACGACGCCGAGACGTGTTGCGTCGCCCCCCACCACACCCGGCATTTCACTTGCATAATTCGATGCTGGGTTTTGTACGGCGAATTAAATCGAATGTCGGTTGCTGGGTTTTGCTTACGGCGATTAAATCGAATTCGTTTTGCTGGGTTGCGAGTTAAATCGTCTCGCAGCAAAGTTGTTGCTGGAGTTGTCTTCGAATACTGCTGGAATTGGGCACATCAATCAAGCACCCTCACGTATTTGAAAGGTTCTCCTTCTCATTCCGTTGCACGATCTAGCTTAATAAACGAACGAATCGGCGTCCCAAACAAGCTAGCAATCTTATCAGAAGCTCTCTTGTCCCCAATATTGGCGAAATTGAACCCATCGATGAGTAATCCCACCTTCAGATAAATCAAGATCAATAGACTGGATTTCATTATAACAGGGTTGGGAGTCAACATGGACATGCCAACAGAACAAACCTATTATCCTTGCATCAACCAAAATCAAAAACGCACAATGTAAATACCCTTACCATGGATGCCACCTTCGGATACCCCATTTGCCCACGCATCCTCTTTGCAAAACCAAGCAAAATGTGAGGAAAAAAAAGTAGTTCGGTTGTTTAATCTATGCTCAAAGCAAATTTGAGCATTAAGCAAGGATCGAAGATAAACAACCATCGCAGGCAAGTGTCTTCTCGGAGCTTTACCGCCCAGTTGATTTTACTTATGAACAATCAATTTAGTTATTATTAGGGGTTAATTAGTTTAATTAGGTGTTAATTAGTTTTTTTAATTAGTATAATTAGTTTAATAGGGGCTAATTAGTTTAATTAGGAGTTAATTGTTAATTAGGGGTTTAAACACTAACGGCGTTAGTTTTCCATCCCATATAGGCATTTGAGCTATATTTGTCTAACCTCAGGGATACCCGAGACATTTCTAAAACTCGGGGTGTACCTAGGGAATTAAGCAAAACCTCAGGGGTACCTGAGGAAAAAATCCCTTTTATTAATGCTCGGTGATAGCTAAGGCTAAAGAGATCAATTGCATGTGTAGCGGTAGTAAAAACACATGCACGATAGTTCAAACCTCCTAACTATATTAGGAGCTTGTAGATGAAACGCAATAAACATTTATCTAAATATAATAACTATTAATTTTACCCAAATGTGATTTTATTTTTCCCACCCAATATCACACTTAAATTTCACATCATCAATATAAACCACTTACTAATTTTCATGACATCTCAACTTTCAAACCCCATAAATTACCACCGCATAATAAGGGGCATTTGATTTTCAAATTCTCAAAATTAAAAAAAAAACCCATCACAAACCCTTTATTGTGGCATGTCTTATAAGATCACAACTCGCAAGGCCGTTTAATAAAAGTGTAATAATGAACTGAATTGAATTTGGTTGAATATGTTGATAGAGATAGTAAATTGAAATTTAAATAAAACTTATAGTCAGATGAAAACTAGGTTTAGCATCGTGCGTATGATTTAGGATAATATGGTAAATTTCATCACACATCTATACGGATCATGGAAGATGACTCTTGCCAAGTTTCAACCTCAAACGATGAGTATTGTGCTTCACGAAGCTATTCGACCGGTTTTCAATGTTTGATAATGCACCTTAAACTGTCACCTTTAATGGCCTAGTTTCGGTCTCTTATTTTGCTGTGACTTCATTATATGATTGTGGAAACCAACCCTCAAGTTTTGGGAGTTATAAAAATATTGTCCAGAAAACTCATTTTTATGAGTTAATCCACGTTTTTAGCCGTAGAATTTTCGTTCTAGCTACCGTCTCAGTTTTGTTCGAAATTTCTCACAATTTTTAAAGGTCATGGGAGATGACCACTCACCAACTTTCAGCCTTAAACGATGAGTATTGTGCTTCCCATGAGTGATTCAATGACTCGTAATTTGATCGTTTGCAACCTTTAAAGTCACCTCTAATGCCCAAATTCTGGTGTCGTGTTTTGCGTGACCTCATTATATGGTTATGGGAACTAACCACACAACTTTCGACAATTTCAAAAAAATTAATCGGAAAACTTATTTTCGTGAGCTATAATCCATGTTTTTATACGTAGAATCGTCGTTTTGGCGACCATATCAGTTTGCCTAAAATTTCTCGTACATATTATGGGTCATGAGAGATTACCCTCGCTAATTTCCAGCCTCAAATGACGAGTATTGTGCTTCCCATGAGCGATTCGGCGACACGAAATTAAAATGTTTGCGGCTCTAAAAGTAGTCTCTAATGCCTTTGCCCCAGAATCGTCATTTTAGTGACCGTTTCAATTTTGCCCTTAGTTTCTCACACATTTTAAGGATCATGGGAGATAATCTCTCGCCAACTTCAGCCTCAATTGTCGAGTATCGTGCCTCCCAAGAGTAATTCAACGACTCGTAGTTTGATCGTTTGCGGCCTTAAAAGTTACAGATAATAACCTATTTTTGGCCGCCTCATATTGTGAGTGGCATCATCATATGGTTGTGGGAATCAATCACACGATTTTTGACAGTTTCCAAAAAGTTGTCCAGAAGACTATTTTCACGAGTTATAATCCACGTTTTCCCCCCTCTAGAATCATCGTCTCAGTGACCGTTTCAAATTTTCCCAATATTTCTCCTACTCCTTAATGGTCACGGGAGATGGCTCCTCGCAAAGTTTCAGCTTCAAACGATAAGTGTTGTGCTTCTTATGAGCGTTTCGACGGCTGTAAGTCCAAATTTAAGCTCCAAAAACACACATAACTTCCATAAGTCGTCCCACAACTACATGCTTGTTCTACAAATACAGGAGCCAACGAAAAATCTATCACCTCAAACGGAGTCATTCGAACCTCAAATTTTGCGCGTTTTCATCATATACCCATTGAAACTCAAGGTACAATTTTCCTTTAATTTCTAAAAATTAGTCCAGAAATCTATTTTAGTTGACATAATATTGCAATTTAATTAAGTTGAAACTACTATACAGATAAGTATAAGGGGACGTTTGTTTCCTGTCTCTTATACACATCTAGATGTGTATAAGAGACAGGTATTTTTTAGTTCAAAAACCGAACATGATTATTCTCACACTAGGATGCAAAACCCGGTCTGCACGATTATATATACCGGTTTGTGCATGACACTTTATATACAAGGGAGTCCAACCCGGTTCGCCCATAAGGTGACCCCTATCGGACAAAGTGAAAAGGTTTTCCCTAGCTTGCAACTACTTGAACTATMAATCTAAACGCACCATACTCTTGACTGTCTTGAGTTTATGTCTTGATTTACCTATGCACCGAATTATATTGACATGATAAACTAACAAACTTTGCAATTGCAATGAGCATGCTATGCTAGTAAAGCAGCTTTTGAGAGACCAATATAATGYACAAGWAGTTGCAACTTTGTTCTCTGCATTTCATTTTGATGTGCAAGTGAGTGGATTTTTTTTCGCTTTTGTTCGGCACTTGTCATTTCGTGTACCATTCTACAACTTTCTCTTTTGCCTTTTCCTTCTTTTCATCCCATTTTAACCTTTGGCTTACTATGCTTAGTGGATTTTCTGGGTTTATAAGCGGTGGCGATGCACTATTAGACTCTATTTTTTTGAAATGAATTGCACTGAATATTTTATGAAAGATGAAAATTAGGTTAGATAATTAAAATAATCTGAACCGAACTGAACTAAAGTACCATAAAATAGGTCCGAAAAAAAGAGTCTACATTCTAGAACCTAGTAAAATATATCAAAGACTATACTTGTGTTACAACCTTTACACAAATTCAAATTTCTTAGGGTTTCCATATACATAGTACTCAATAATGCAATCGTGTAGAATTATAATATACGAACCCTGTAATTGTAGTAGTTGGAATAATGGAAGGGATGTTGCTCATTGAAGTATTCATGCAAACTCTAGGAGCTGTCTCTTATACACATCTAGATGTGTATAAGAGACAGGTATTTTTTAGTTCAAAAACCGAACATGATTATTCTCACACTAGGATGCAAAACCCGGTCTGCACGATTATATATACCGGTTTGTGCATGACACTTTATATACAAGGGAGTCCAACCCGGTTCGCCCATAAGGTGACCCCTATCGGACAAAGTGAAAAGSTTTTCCCTAGCTTGCAACTACTTGAACTATAAATCTAAACGCACCATACTCTTGACTCTCATGAGTTTATGTCTTGATTTACCTATGCACCGAATTATATTGACATGATAAACTAACAAACTTTGCAATTGCAATGAGCATGCTATGCTAGTAAAGCAGCTTTTGAGAGACCAATATAATGTACAAGTAGTTGCAACTTTGTTCTCTGCATTTCATTTTGATGTGCAAGTGAGTGGATTTTTTTTCGCTTTTGTTCGGCACTTGTCATTTCGTGTACCATTCTACAACTTTCTCTTTTGCCTTTTCCTTCTTTTCATCCCATTTTAACCTTTGGCTTACTATGCTTAGTGGATTTTCTGGGTTTATAAGCGGTGGCGATGCACTATTAGACTCTATTTTTTTGAAATGAATTGCACTGAATATTTTATGAAAGATGAAAATTAGGTTAGATAATTGAAATAATTTGAACCGAACTGAACTAAAGTACCATAAAATAGGTCCGAAAAAAAGAGTCTACATTCTAGAACCTAGTAAAATATATCAAAGACTATACTTGTGTTACAACCTTTACACAAATTCAAATTTCTTAGGGTTTCCATATACATAGTACTCAATAATGCAATCGTGTAGAATTATAATATACGAACCCTGTAATTGTAGTAGTTGGAATAATGGAAGGGATGTTGCTCATTGAAGTATTCATGCAAACTCTAGGAGATTAGTCCACTTGTCGAAGTTAATGGAAACTCCTCGTAGATGCTAACTGACTATCATAGATTATTAGTTTGTATAATCTTGTCTGATATGACGGCCTCAAAGTAATTTATTGTGWTTTGTAATTTGAGATGATAATTTAATTAACAATTTGGCTTTTTTTAGGGCTAGGGAAATTCTATGTAAGATTTTTTTAAAAAAAAGAAAATATTTGAACTCCCGACCACCTTTTTTTTTAATTAAAATATTTTTTTAGTGTCAAGAGAGCCACAAAAGCGGGATGAGGATTGATCACAGAATCTCCTGAAATCGGAAGGAAAACTTTAACCATTTGAGTTATCAGCAGTTTGCCCAGCACACTACTGTTCATTGTGAACAGTAACATGCTAAGCCTTTTTTATATTGTTAGGATT
>SNQN01000058.1:246412-257681 GCA_008642245.1 Bassia scoparia | reverse complement strand
TTTTTCCCACAGATTAAGGGTCACATATGATTGACCCATGCCAAATTTCATCTCCAAAAAAATATTCTAATGTCCCTAAATCTCATTACAACGTGCTTGTTCATAAAAAAAAAGGAGCAATCGAAAATCACCTCAAATGGAGTCATTTGCACCTCAAATTTTGCATGCCTTCGATCATCATATGGCCATTTGAACCTAAGGTAGATTTTTGGCCATTTTTCAATTAGCCCGAAAGTCTATTTTCGTGGACTATAATCTTCAAATTTCAGTTCCAAAATGACGTAATTTCGGACCCATCATTTACGAAATGCTTATGTCAACATATGACAACATCACGACAAGRTTTAGAATCAAATACTCATTGTCGGGTRCAATTACACAAGTACCAATGGTGACTTAACCTCATGTTGTGGCTTCAACATTTGCTTTGCAACCCAACCCATACCACCATGTTTCACCCTAAAATTTGGCGTTGCAACACCAGATTTAGGCTCATAATAATATGTAAAAGTGATTGGTTTTTCAATGAGGATCTCGTCCTCAAACTCCGAAGGAGTTTGGTGCAACGGAAAATCCAAAAAACGCCTCTAGAGGGTCTACTCGACCTCACAAAATCTTACATGACATCATTATATGGCTACGGGAACCAACAAGAGACTTTCAACTCTTTCAACAAAAATCGATCCGAAAACCTCATTTACGTAATGTATAATCCGTATTTTTGGCACTTAAAAACATCATTTCGACGACCGTCTAAGTTTTGCCCTAAATTTATCACATGCCTTAAGGGTCATTGGGGATGACCCCTCACCAAGTTTAAGCTTCAAATGACAAGTGTTGTTCTTCCTATGAACGTTTCAACGACATAAAGTTAGATCATTTGTGGCCTCAAAAATCACCTATAATGCCCTAGTTTTTGCCTCATATTTTGTGTGGATTAATTATTACATGGTTGTGGAAACCAACCGTACAAGTTTTGGTTGTTTCAAAAAATTTTGTCTGTGAACCTTATTTTCGTGAGTTATCGATCATCTTCGAAAATGGGATGTTGAAATCATTGTTTTAGCGGCCTTTTCATATTTTCTCGAAATTGTTTACATAGTTTAGGGGTCACATAAGATTGATCTGTGTCAAATTTCATCTCCAAAAACAAACACTAACGTCCTTAAATCCCACTAAAATGTGCTTGTTCATAAAAAAAGGAGCAACCAAAAATCACCTCAAATGGAATAATTTGCACCACAAATTTTGTGTGGCTTAGCTTCATCATATGGTGATTGGAATTTGGAACCTATGGTACAATTTTCGGCCATTTTTAAAAAATTAGTACGGAAGTCTTTTTTCGTGGACTATTCGAATTTCTGATCCAAAAAGACATAATTTCGGACCCGTTTCATTTTCTCTTGAAAACTTTACGATATGTTTATGTCAATATTTGATGATGTCACTACAAGTTTTAGCATTAAATACTCACTGTCATGTCCAATTACACAAGTACCAATGATGAATGAACCTCATATCGTTACTTCAACATTTACTTTGCAAATCCAACTCATACCACCTTGTTTCACCCTAAAATTTTACGCTTCATCGTTTACCAAAATTTTTAGCCCTCATTAATACTTATCACTACCTCCGTTCCACAAATTAACGCAACGATTATTGACAATCTTATATAAAGTAAGACCATTTGAAAATGTTGTCTAACGTTCGCGAATTAATTGAAACGGGCGGGACAGGTAGCCCTACGTTATACAAATAATAATAATAATATATAATATATATTAAAAAATATATATATATAAATAAATATACTAATTAATATATTATATAATATATAGGTTTAGGCATCCAACATGTTGAGAAGAACCCTTAAATGAGGAAGTGTGAGAAAGCCAAATCTTGGCCCTACATATGAACGGTCTCAAGAATGTGCTAAGTTTAGTATAGTAAATGTGCAATTTTATGTACCATAAACGTTGCAATTTTTTGGGTGTTTTTCACAATTCACAAGGAGATAAGAAAATTTTGTTGCACATATGTACAAATGCACATGCCACATCGCACATATACATTGTTTTTCATAAATATTAAATCTGACCCCGGGTGGCGCGGTGCGGGGGCCCAATTCAAAGCGGGGCCCCGATTTTTCAAAAATCAATTACACGATTCAATCAAGAATGTTGTTTCTCAACGCTTCCTTCATTATTTTAAGGAATGCTTCTCACTTTGATTACCTATATATATCAATATAGATAAATATATATTATAAAATATATATAATAATATATATAAATATAATAGATTATATATAATAATAATAAATATATATTATATAATACATATATATAGATTTACATCAAATGGAGAAGAACGCTAAAGAGAAGTTGTTGAGAAGAGAAGCAAGACAGGCAAATCATTGGCTGGTTATTTGAATGGGCTTCGAAATTCAAGAGCATTATCTTCACACTAAAATAATGTGCGATACATTATACATGAATTGCTATATTTTATACCGATGAATGTGCAAATATTTATACCAATAATGTGCATATTATTCTTTTAAAAATAAATAAAAAATGCAACATTCGATGGAAATCGCAAGTTGCACATTCACTATAATAAAACTTGCCACCATCCTAGCCGTCCATCTAAAGAATCAAGCGGCCAAGATTTGCTTCTCACCCTTCTCATTTAGGTTCTTCTCATTGGGCATCCACCCTATAATATATAAATATTATATATTATATATATCATATATATATTATATTATATATTATCAAACAATTATTTGGAGTGACTGTGATTTTGGCCCGAGGGTATATGACTGGAACCGTTGCACTTTATCAAGAGTTTGACACGCTTATAAAATTTGGCACGTCTTAATTACTGCCATCAACCATTATACAAAAAGTATTCAAGATTAAAATGTTTATATCATAACAATTACTTTGCATAATCAATATAATACATTCTCCTAACAAATTTGAGTTAGTTTTCCAATCTAGGTTATACTATTCCAATATACCATTCATAAAATTGACATGTCTAGCCTGTGAGCCCACATACTTAGCGGTTAGAATTGTTTTTGAAAGAATGTCATCTAAAATAAAGCGCCTCAGCGTTTACATCAGTTGCTCAACATGAACAATATTCATCACAAATGAGCGAATATTATAAGATTGTGGAAGAAAAGCAAGTGTCAACGTAATCATTAACGTGAGATGAGATGAGAATATGAGGATCACCCTTTAACACCGGATTGACTCTCCATATATCTACATGGTTATGTTTTTCAAATTCCATAGCCTCAGTCAAAACAGCGCGCAACGAGTACACCAGAGGTGATTGATCGATGTCGTCAATGAACGACAACTGTATGTGAAGGACGAATATTGATCATACATATATCTGTTGTCTCACAATCTCTCTATATGAAACTGGTGCGCGTGTGTGCGTGAGATGTTCACCTGAAGATTTAAAAGAGTTGAAGTCTTTTATTATTTATTGGTAAATCACAACACCTTTCAAAATGAATTGAATTGTTTATTGATAATAATCAAATAAACTATAAGTATTTTGTGTGTTCAAAAACCACAATATAGCAAAGATTAGTGAGAATCGATTTCAGAATTTGTAAATTCCACTTCGCGGAATCTAACAAACAATGTTACGAGTATATTATACAAGTCAATACGTATACAAGACACAATCAAATTTGAAGCCGGGCCCACAATCAATGCCTTCCCCAAGAAAGAATAACTTTGCTTATCTCACCAAAAAACAAAAATATACATAAAAAAAATTTGAAGAATAATTTTTTGTTAATCTCTTTTGTGCTCTCTTTATCAGCGTGAAAGCACCTTCTTTAAGCTCAAGCCTCATATAATTAACTCACTAAGCTTGCATTATTATTAAGATAATGCAGCATTAACAAATAATTAATTAAGCCCGCGTGATTCTCAACCTTCCTCTGAAGATCTTCTTCTTGTGCTCCACTCACCCGATCGATCTCCTTTCCATTCTTCATGAACACGAACGTTGCCTGTTTGTACTTTAAATTCACGTGATACTTCTGTTTCCATGATCAAAAAACATTATTAGTAACATGAGAAGATTGATTCGTAAAGAAAGACTAGGGAAAAATCATTTAATTTGAAAGTGTTGAAAATCGACGTAAAATTAAAATTATTTTAACGAATGTCTTATGCATGTGAAAAGGTTTAAAAATATTTATACTTACAAATAACTCGTCAACATCGATCTTGACCAAGTCGACATTAGGTACTTGCACCCAATTTTTGATTATGGGTTCCATTGATTTGCATGGTCTACACCAGTTGCGTGAAGAATATCACAACCTTTAATAATCAAATTTACAAGAGAAAACAAAAACCAAGTTAGAATCGTATGAATGAAATAACAATTTATTGAAAAATAAGAAACTTGAGCATGCATACCAGTTTGTTGGACTGCTTAGAGGCTTAAAGTATGTCCTCCACTTAGTGGAAGAGTGAAAGCCGTGACCTCGGTCGTGTTCATGGATGTCGAAGACACACACCACCACCACCACCACCACGACGATGGATACTAGGAAGGACGACGACCCAACGTGATTCTGTGGCCTACTAATTGGTAGGTTATTATAGAAGTGATCAAATGCAGAGTGCTTGTTATTATAAGCAGCTTGAAATGATACAGGTGATGTTGCACTCTTGATGACACTTTCTTCAAAGGTAAACATCTTGATCTTGTTAATTATCGTTAATTAACAGTATATATAATACAAGTAAGATAAACAAAATTGAATTTTTTGAATCGAAATTGGATAAAATGCGAATTTGCTTAACAACATACTTTGTATGTTGTTGGTTTGATGAGGAATGAAATTGATGATATTGATTTATATTATAGGTGCATATTTCAATAGACCACACGCTGACAAATTGACAAGATGTAATATTTTTATGCGAGTTAATTGTAAAGACGATGTTTCTTTTTCATAAACAACTTAGCATATTACGCGTGAATAATCAATTGTTGCACATTGTTTGTATTCAATCTCTAGTTGATATTTGGGAATAATGATGACTAAAGAATATTACTCAAGTTTGTCATGTCATTGGACGTTTGATTTCAGATAAAAGAGATGCTGATGATCCAACATGAAAGCAACTAACATACTTTTTCTGCTTGCAAATTCATAATTATTTGTATGTGCTTTGGTGCTATATACTTAGCTAGCAATCTAGCATGCATGTTCCTATTGCCTACCCTTATATTCAGTCCTTTAAAATTCGAAACATTGTGTGTTGAAATTGTTTTTGAAGATGTATGTATTGTCAGTGGACTATCTTAACCAAAAATTTAGGTTAATTAAGGTCTAAGAATATTAGAAGATATTCAAATCCGTGACCCTTTTGTGTTACGCTTGCTCTAATATACCAGGTTAGCGGACCATCTCAACCAAAAGTGTAAGCTGATGTCGAGACCCAAAAATATATTATATACTCTATCACGTACTAAATCATTCAAAAGTGTACCATATCGAATGAAGATCTACTTCAAAACAATTTTAGATCGAAAGAACCCCGGCCTCTAAGTGGTATGAAGAAGCAATGATGTGAAAGAGGAGCGACTATACTAGCAAATATCTCTGGCAATCTAAATTTTGTTGAAGTTGAATTTAATTTGATTCATTTTGTTASGTATTTGYTTCCTAATAATTTCTTTATAATAGATGTTAGATGACTTTCAATCAATGAATTGATCTTCCACTTTGTTTTAAAAAAATGATACAAAAGTGGACCATAGATGCACTAGTGGAAAAACTACTATTCGTATCGTGAAAGTGTAACATCTAGATTATACTAAGCCGATATATAGAATATAAACATTAATAGTGTGCATGAGTGCATGACCATGAAAATAATTGTGTTTTTGCCCACGCAAAATTATTTTCTAGTTAATAGCCATTTATTGGAAGATAATAAATTCATAAAAAATGAGGGTATTCATTCAAAAATAAAACAAAAATATGAAAAACTCGTGTATAAGAAGTCACAAATTAAAAGATCGAACAATGATATAGTCCAGGTGAGTTTCAATTTTATGTCTCATATCCTATATCAGACATCGATCAAAAGACTTTAATTAATTAGATAAATTAAATGACGTTCAAGTCATCAATTTTATAAAAAAGGAAAATTTCAAATGATACCACTGAATTCTGATAATTTCCAAATGATACCACTATTCTATTTATAAAAAAAACGCACAAAAAATTAGTGCATTGTTCAAACTTAAATACATTTGTGCAAGCCGTGGTACCGTTCAAAAGAAGGATTATGTAAGCTTTTGCTAAAATAAGATTGGAAAACAAGGGTCATGAGCCATGGCATTGCTAACACCACACATTGCAAAGTGGAGTATAAAGTGTCACAAACCAATCCAAGATAGAATATAATAAATTTTTATTTATTTTTTTGACGGGAAGAATAATAATTATTGATCGAATTCAATAACACATTATTGTGTAACAAGAGAATCTATATATAGCACATACACTTCATATACTTATATTTCATTCCAACTTCATCATCTTATATACTACATCCGTTACGTTTTATTGGCAACTCTTGGTATTATTTGAGAGAGACAACTTCCTTAACTTCATCATATATATGTGCAAAAGATAGTGGAGCATCTAGTAAGAACAACTTACTAATGCTACTTATTTTATATATTTGACATGTGTTACAATGTACTATTGTTGTATTGAGCAAACATTAAGCATAAAATATAGCAACTTATAACAAATTTTAATTTACATAAAACACATAAAATGATACACGTTTTWAAAAAATAAAAATAAAATGATASACGTTTAATATTTCTATGCCACAGCAACTTAATTCTCGAATAATTGATACACGTTTAAGTACTTAATATTCGCAATTTTATAGCCATGTGTCTATATCAGTTTTTCGGCCTATCCGATTGAGCATAGCTCACTCACGGCGTTCACCGGGGGTTACTCACCCGACTACATTCGGATTCGCTCGGGTTGCGCACCTGGCTATGGTAGGGTGAGTTCTCCAATGAAGATCTCTGCATAGGCGAGCTCGAATCCGAGACCTCCCTTAAGCAGGTATCAAGTCGCTTACCACTTGAACAACCTTCATTGGTCTTCAAATGACTAAATATATGCCTTTATATTTTTTTTACACGTACGATTTTCCTTACGTACATATATAAGTGAAATGATTAGTCGAGTTCAATTTTTTAGTTGCATGTTGAACTCTTGATCTCGATCCTTAAATATTAGAGATGTTTAATGGCACAATGATTAACTTGATAAAAATTAATACAAATTAAGTTAATGCATGCATCGCTTGTATAAGACACTAGTATACTAAGTAGCCTTTAAGGTGTATATATTGATATATATAAAAAGTGAAAAAAATGTCTTCTTACTTTCTTAGTCTACTCCGATCCCTTTCGTTATTTTTTTAATGTAAAACCCTTCTAGCTTGCCTCAATTGTTTACGTTTTTTTTTAAAAAACTAAATAAAATTAAAAAGATAATAGTTGGATATGGATGTTTATATATTAGACAAATAGATTATTTTTATTTTTATATAGTATAGACAAATAGTTTTTGCATGGATGTGTGCGTTGTTTTAGAGAGCTAAATGAAGGTTAGAATCGTTCCCTAATCTTCTGTAACGGAAGAGAATATATGGTTTTTTATTTAAAGAAATGTGTTTTCAATTGTCCAGTTGAAGATTATGGGGAACAAATTTGTTGATCGAATAATTGTTTCACGACGTTTACATATACATACGTAGGGCGTACGAAGAAGTGCAACAATTAGTTATTGCATGTCAACGTTGGAAATTAGGTGTAATAATATAAGGTAAGGGGCAACAAGCTAGAGCTAGAAAATATATTATGTAGTTCATCAAATAAGTTCTATCGGGTTACATAGAGAACTAATATTCCGTTTTTTTAAACGTTACACTTTTTTTAATCACGAAATCGAAATGAATTTTTGGAGAGAAAGATTCAAGAAGTTATAGAGAAAAAATATAACCACGAAATAAGAACCGAAAGATGAAAGTTTTAATGATGAAAGAAAGGTTTGTTTTTTATTTCATGCAAATATGAATGTGATTGTTAACAGCCAGTTGTACCATTTAATATTGTCGACCACCACATATTTATGACACTAGTCAACTACACATGAACATGCAAACTAGTGAAATAAAATGTTTTTTTTCTTTTTCTTACACATAGTAAAATAGTTTTTATGTGCAACGCGATGCGTGCTTAGACTTATGATATATAGCAATTTATTAAAATGATTACTTCAGAGTATATAGTACGGATTTAGTTTGTACATAGCGCGATGCGTGTTAGATTTATAAATATTGCAATTTCATTTAAATGACTCGGGAGTATATAGTACGGTGTAGTTTTGTACGTGACGCGATGCATGCTTAGACTTTAAGAATATTTGCATTCATTTAAAATGATTATAATAGTACGAATTTAAATAAAATATTATTAAAATTGAAATTATTAATTTTATATAGCTAATTAGTAATATAATTTATCTTAGTAATTAATTTTTAAGTAACTATTATTGAATATTCCAAATATATTCTCATATATGTTTTATTCAATTTGATATTTGGTTCATTGAATTGAAGTGTTCACATAATAGTCACATAATAAATGTATTTTTTTCAATTGAATAAGAGAATGGGTAATTCAAGCACATCAATTCACATTTTTTTTATTAAGGTATTAAAGTCTATTAATCACATTATTTCATTAAGGGTACTATTCGACTTTAATAGGGGGGCACCATCTTCCCTCTCCCCTTTCCTTATATATAGAGATTAAAAATATAGCTATTACTAAGGGCTCATTTAATCTTCTATCCTTGACACCAGATTATCATGAGCTCTTTTAAATGTTTATTGTTTTTACTTCAATCTGGAAAAAAAAATCTAATGCTTAAGCATTTCTCTAGAGTTATGTTAGTTTAACAACTTTGGTGGTAAATTGTGAAGTAGAATTAGGTTTAATTATTAGCTATGATATATTTGAACTAAATATGCAAAGTTTAAGGAAAGAATGGATATTAGAAATTTTCCAAGCATAATCTTAGTATAATATCCATAACGATTTTTTGAAGATTAATAGAGATTTTCTTATCTTTATGCAATCAATAAGATATATCGATTTCATATAATGTTTTTGTTACTTACTATGTCGTTTATTTCGCAGTTATCTATAGCATTTCTTAGTATTTTCCTGGAGTAATTAATATGTGAAAAATTGAAATCATATTTCGAGTCAATTAGTGGGCTTGGGATGGATATAATTTTTTTTTTAAACTTGTGAAGATCGATTTTTGATCCAAATCGAGTTTATTATCACTGACCTACAAGTTATGGTTCTTCTTATGTGGTTAATTACTTGAATTATATTTTGCAATGAAAAGTTAGTTGTATTATGTACAATATGCATTGATTTGCACTAAGCTTATTGATTGAGGACAGAAGCCTTGTTTAATGTTTGTACCTTTTTTATGTATGATAATGCTTTTGCTATATATATTGATGTTTTTAAATTTATTCAACAAGGAAATTTGTTTTTACTAACATTGATACTTTTAACTAGAAGATAAATAATTTATACTTGAATTAAAAAAAAAGTAGTTCATATGAATAATATATTTGCATCAATAGACTTGTAGTACGTATAGAAAATTATTATTAGAGATACAAAATTATAATTATAATTTATATATATATATATATATATAAATATATAATATATATATTATATATATATAATATTATATATTATATTATATATATATAGAACATGAAATTGTACTTATACTTATACTTTACATAATACACTACATACCGTATAGTTATTGCTTTGATATTAGATCGATCCACGAATCCATCTCTGAAATCGGGAGAGAACTCTAACAACTAATTAGCTACTCCTCACTGATGTACACACTATTGCTCTATAGTAGTATACATATATAGTATTAATTGTTGGCATTACAAAGTAATCAAGCCCTGTGCTTCTCAACCTTCCTCTGAAGATCTTCCTTCTTTGCTCCAACCACCTTGTCGATCTCGTTTCCCTTCTTTATGAAAAGAAATGTAGGCATTGTCTGAATTCCATAGTCTCGCGATACATTCTGTTTCATCCAATTCAATTCATATAATTACGTACACAATATGTTAGCAAGCATCGTAAACAATATGAAACAGAAGAAGATAAAAAATAAAATAAAATAAAATAAAATAAAATACGACCTAATTAATCGCGCATATATTATTCAAATATATGCAACGAACACTTAGGGTTAACTATATATGACGTTGTCTCCCCTTCCATTATTATTTGTGATTCTATACAATTATATATAGCTTATTTAAACCGAATTTATAAATTATCATATAACAATATATAAAAGATGATATAGAAGCTCACAAATAATTCATCGACGTCAATCTTGACGATATCGACATCAGTGTGTTTAGCAGCCAACTCTTTGATAGTTGGTTCTATGTAACGGCACGGTCCACACCATGTAGCCGTGAAATATATCACCACCTATAAAACATCGATCATTAAACCCAAATAAAATCGAATTAGTACAAATATTTACATACAAATATACAATATAATCATAATTAAATCTAATACGATCGCAAAATCATGCTTAAGCTATGATGACTTAAATATAATTAAGGTGGTTCGATACTCCGATTCGTTCACAACGTACAACTATATAAACATTTTCCAAATATAAATTTAGTGTAGGACAATGAAATTAAATAAACTCGTTGAAGTTTTGATGTGAAAGAGCTACTAGAGCGATATTATTTACATTGGGAGTGAGGGTATTATTAATGTACATAGATTATCAGTCTTTACCACTAGTTCAAGATCTCATTCGTTATTATCACGCATGTATGAAGAATGAAGTATTCATAAACCAAATTGGAGACATTATTTATTTTATTTACATGTATAATCACATATCATATAAGAAAAGACATACATTTGATATAATTGGAAGAATATAATTAATCAAATGGGAGAGTTGCATGAAGGGTTGATTGAGTGGAAGGATATATAATTACGTTCAATAATGTTAATTAGAGTATACATAACAAAGTTATAACACTTTTAAACAGCATATTAGCATGTATTAATATATATTCTC
>SNQN01000058.1:230588-244491 GCA_008642245.1 Bassia scoparia | reverse complement strand
TCTCATCATTCACGTCAAAAGAAAGGGGAGTTAGTTAGTGTGCACTCCGAGCCTTGGCCTCCAAAGGTCGGGTCGATTGTAATCCATCCCCCCACCCTACCCCTTCATGCTTGATTCTGAGATTGACAGTATAGAGAACAATATATATTGATTAATTTTGAGATTTGAGAATATATTTATATGTACATCATTTAAGATGAGATATTAGTAATAATTCATATACCCATGTAGGTTGAAAGCGAAACTCTGAGAACACCCTAACAATTCCTAAAATTATTACTTCATTCATTATTCCATGCATATCAATTTAATTGCAACTTTCATTTTGTATGATAAAAAGGGTCGCCGTTGAAAGGGAAAAGGAAAATCTAGTAAATCACACCACAACAAATTCGTCGTACACTCTCGCATTGCTGTGAAAGGGAGGAATATTTTTTTTTTTGCATTTGCATTTAAAAGGTATGTTTTAAATAATTAAAAATCTACTAATTACAATAGTAGTACACTTTTTTACTTTCTTTTAAGCTGCTTTTTTCTGCTATAAATACGCATGCATCACCCTATCTACCATGCAAGAACAAATTAAACAAACATAATATTACAAGAAAGAAATCCAATTTTTAAATCTTTTTTCTGTATCAACAAAAAAAAAAAGAAGTTTTGAATTTTTGACAACCACAAGAAGGAAAATTACAATTCAACAACTTCCAGAAATCGTGCACATTTTGCTGCTCCTACATACAAAAAACCCATCAAACATTGGGTCCAACAATTACACACCAGAAAATAGAGCACCCCTCCTCTTGTGCTCCCATACCCTCAGGGTCTACGTACAAACCCGCCCCCCTAGTAACTTACGGCCCAACTTATCCTACTACATATCAAGCCGTCCGCTTTGGTACGCCAGGCATTGTGTGGTGGTGGTTTTCCCTCCGAAATCCGGCACCCGAAGAGGTGATTGCCTTCCACTCGTCTACCAGTGAGAAATACTTTGAGCCACAAGCAGTCTAACAAATTGTAGGTGTTTCGGTTATTGATTAATTTGTGTCTTTTAGTAAAGTGTTTCTAATCAATCAAATCTAATTGGCTCTATACATTCAACTTAAGCCAAGTATACAAATTGTCACTATTTGATTTTTTATAACTATCTTTAATGTTGTTCAAATTTAAGTTTAAATTGCGTCTGACAAGTTTAAATAAGTTCAATTCAAATTAAATCTCTAACACACTCAAAGTTCTTCCTTTTTACTCTTTTTTGGAAAAAGGTCAAACCTTCTTTTTTTTAGCATTTGATGGATACACCTTAGCTAGCCAGTAGACCCTACTAAATCGCCAATAACACAACACCACATCAATAATTGAGGGACTTTAAACTTCCTCCGTAATCAATTATGAGTAACGAAGGGTTACATAAGAATTATTAGTTTAGTTCTAATGAGATCTTGGTCTTAGAGTATAGATTCTACATAATAACAGTTTGTCAACAATAGGTTGCAAGTTCGAATTCCCCTACTTGCATAGTTGCATTGTAATTTGTACCTCCTTCTAGTTCATTTGCACATAAAAATTAATAAATGTTAGTTTAGTTAAATTGTGCTATATATTTTGTCTAAACTTAGAAAATTTCGTGAGCAACAACAACTTCTTATAAGTCACTTTTCGTGAGAAACAATCTCAAAATTTTTCTTTGTGAAATGAAACGTTTGGTGATATTTTCGATGCTTTAATTTTTAATATTCAACGAAAACAAGCGTTGAAAATGGCACCATATCTTTCATTTTATAAATAAAAAATAAAGTTTTAAGGTTTATTTCTCACAAAAAGATTTAAAAAATTATAAAGTTCTCACAAAAAGTAACTTATAAAAAGTTGTTTCTAACAAAATTTCTCTAAACTTATTACCTAATTAAATTAAACTTATCTAAAACCATCGAAAGTCATACAAATACTAATTTATTACTCCGTACATGTTATAGAGTAAAATGGAGTACCCAAAAAAAAAAAACAAGTATTGAAATTATATGAGAATAATACTTCATTGATTTTTTTTATTGTGACACTTTGACGAAAAAGCTTCAAATTCTGTAATTAAATTAAAGTCGTCATTCTTTATAAAAGGAAACATATTAAGATTGGATAGTGTAAATTCAAAACCAAATAATGTCATTGTTGCGGGCTAAAAAGAGATATAGTGATGCAAGCGAATTGCGGCCAGTCTGCCATTAAGTTGTACATTTTGCATATATTCCATATTTTTTTTATTCCTTGTTTCTCTTTTAGCATTTCCCCTTAATTCTTTCAAACTCCATGCATACTTCAATTGGGTTTTACAATTATAACCTATCAGCCTACCACCCCTCGCGCTATACTCCCTCCGCCCCACAAAAATTGCAACGTTACTATTTCATAAAACGTTTTGAATCTTTGTTGGACGGAGGTGCTATGAAAAATATATATATATGCCACACTTGACACTTCTACTTCTGAATATTTGTAAATGCACGATTTTTGTTGATTCCTTTGCTTCTTTGACTTTAATTCTAGTTAATTTTGGGAGAGCTGAGAGACAAAAATAAATTAATGGAACCCATGTGATTAGAGAGATAGACAGAGTTGATTACCCGAAAAAGAATTGATGTAAGTAAATTGAAATTTTTAAAAATGAAAGTAGTGCGAATTAAAAAAAAAAAAAACCCGAGGAAGTGATGATATTACGGAGTAGAATCATTAACTATATATTTTTTTATATATTGAATAAAATTGAAGAGAATCGATCTTACTGCTTGTGAATGATACGTGTCAGCTTCTTATGAAATTTAGAAGCAGAGATCACTTATAATATAAAGACAATTCAATCAATGAATGAGTTATCCCTTTGGTTTAACCATTTCCAACTATTGTACCAAATTATAAGTTCTTTTCCTTGCCCTTTTCTTACCAACGATCATGGTATAATTTAGTTCGTTGCATAAAATTAAAGTAATGTAAGAAATTTGAAACTTTCAAAAATGAAAAATGACGAGAAATATGACTACCAAGAATCTTGCAACGCCTACAATTGTAGAAACAAATGTCTAGTGTTGGATGATTGATAGTTGACTAGTGGGGAAGTATAAAGCAATAACATGAAAACCGTTCATTTCTTTTAAGTTGTAACATAGGACAGTTAGGTCTTCACATGATCTAAATTCGCGACTTATGTGCCAAAGAATTTAATTTAAATTGATATTTATCCTTTTATGTTCATAACTAATTTAATTTGTTTGGTTCAAATTCGAACTAATTTGAGCTAAAACGATTGAAACGTCAAATTCAAGTCGGTCTTCAACTAATCTCAAACTAAAGCTACTCCTTTTGTATCAAAATAAACGCAACGATTTGATATAAAGTAGACAGAAAAAATGTCAAATCGTTGCAATAATTTTGATATGGTGGGAGGACTTACTTTTGCCTCTTCAAACATGAAAATATCAAATTAATCTTTTGCATAGTATATTGTCAACTTTACTTTCTCCATAATTACTTTTCTCAACAGTGATCGAGGTGTCAACTTTATTTTCTTCATAATTACAATATTGTCATTGAATATGCAAATTTAGTGCATGTATCCACTGGATAGACTAGAAATTCCCCGTGTCGAAGATGCCAATCAAACAGTCTAGAATATTCTTGATTAGTGTTGTGCCGATGCAATGGATGGCATAATCGTGCAGTGATGTGAATGAGGAACGATTAGGAACGAAGGGATCGAATAGAAGACAGTACGTACTGGCTATCCTAGTTTTAATGTATTCGCGATCAATTAGACAATTCTTGCCTAGTACAATAACTGATCAGATGAAACATGAAAGTKAAGCGAGAGGATTCTTACTCCTTAGGCCTTAGAGAGCTAATGTCATGTGTGGCTATGAGGGACTTCCTGGAGGGAAAGAAACTCGGATCGAATCCAGGCACACCGGCTTATTAGCTCGTACTCTATCTCGGTACAGCTTATGAACATGATCCTTGTCTACTCGAGATCAATGTGCGCTCGAAATAGTGAGAAAGTACATCAATTATGCCAAAGTTCGGTTTAATTTGACAAGCTGCTTATATATACTGTACTGATTAGAAACAGAATAACATCAACAGGAGGATAAGATATTGTTCTTAGTATGCAGAATATCAGTCGCACTAGTTAGTTATTGACAGTAGCAGGAATTGCCCCATTGAATTGAAGTGTCATGGAATGTAGACATACATGTAGTAGTCTCATCATAAGAAAGGACAGCTAACTTAATTAGCTGTGTGCAGATTCAGCCAGATCGGAGGCCACTCCATCGAAAGCACCGTACTTAGATTCTGGGGGTGAAATCCGAACTTGGAACCGGGACTAGACATTCACGACTTAAAATTAAAGTATACAAGGTAAGAAATGCACACAAATGCGTATATATATATATATTTTCTTATTTTACTTCTTATTTTCTAAGATTTTTTTTTATTTTCTAATTTTTTTCATACATAATATGAATTGATATTATATTATAAATCTTTTTTAATTTTTTTTTAGTTTTTTTAAGCTAAGATTTTTTTACTCTAATAAGATCAATATTTTTTGGAATTTTTAAGAATTAAAGTTTTTTTGGGGAAGAAGTGATTTTTAGTTATTTTACATTTTTTTAGATAAGATTTTTTTGTTTATTTTAATTTCCTAATTTTCTATTTTATTTTTAATTTTTTTTATATTATATTTTTTTCAATGAAAGAATTTTTCGTTTAATGCTATCTTTAAGGGCAAACAGATCCGCACAAAAGTTATAGACCAAATTTGAGTGTTTGCCTTATAAGATAACATAGATAATCCATGTTGCATGAATTATACCGCGCTTGATGACCCAAAAGGATCACTAAACTTCGTGATCCGACAACGAGTGTGCTATCACCCGAACGAGATCATTGAGATTCGTCGCCCATCACTGCCCTTACGTGGCACAGATCATCGAGGTCTCCCATTTGTTTGCTCATCACCACTCTTACATGGCACGAATAATCGGGCTTGCTCTAACCCTGAAGGGGTCATCGAGTATTCGAGTGTGCGTTCGCCCGAAAGGGAATATTAGGCTATATATCACCCATCACCACACTCTAGTGGAACTGAATCATCGGGTGCTCCTATAGTTAATTACTTTGCCAATCACCACCCTTACATGGCATGGATCATTGGGATTTCTCTAACCCCGAAAGAATCATCGAGCTACATCATCCGACGAGTATGTGCTCACCTGAAAGGGATCACTGAACTTCGTCGTCCGACGAGTGTGCACTCTCACCTGAAAAGGTTCATTGAGCTCTGTCGCGCCCATCACTTCCCTTACGTGACATGGATCATCTAGCTTACTCTAACTCCGAAGGGATCATCGAACTACTTCATCCAACAACTATACGCTCACCCAAAAGAGATCATTAAGCTTTATCGTTTTAACGAGTATGTTCTCACCCAAAAGGGATTATTGAGCTTCGTTGCCTTTCATTGCCTTACGCGGCACGGATCATCGGGCAGCATCACCCATCACTGGCCTTACGTGGCGCAGATCATCAAGCTATGCTTCCTCGACATACCATAAGGACAGTCACCCCTTACATAGAAGATGCCCATGGGTTAGTGCAACTAAGCACTACCACCTCCCCTATAGAAAGGTTAAATTAAAGGGAAATTTACTCATATGCCTAAAAGGTTAGGCCTATAGTTTATATACCCTACATCCCGTTTGATTGGGTTGGTAGTAGATGGTGGTAAAATGAATAACTTTATATGTCAATTTGTGAAGAAATATCATGTTCATTCCCATAATAATGCAATTTCATCCCAAAAACTTTAATTTTCTTCTTAAACTTTCATTCACACTCAATACCATTTCCTTAAGCGGTAATGAAATTCCTAAGAAATTGTATCTCCATGGAAAGAAAATCATAAGTTTGACGTAAGATTGTTCCCCAAGGAGGATTTGGAGCCCCAATGAGTCCACACGGGGGACTTTTGAGTCCGTCAACGACAAATCGACGAAACATCAAAACGCATGGTAGGAGGCATTACGCTTTGTATTTGGGGCCGAAACGTTCGTAGAACCCATCTCTCGACATTGTGAAGGTGTGGCAAAAATTCCGGGAAAAACCGAGCCGGGTGACCAAGACATCGCTTTTTGGCCGAAAAACATGGATTATATTCCACGTTTTTCAGCCAAAAAATAACATCTCGGTCACTCGGCTCGAATTTGTTCAGAATTTACGTCACCTTCATGGTCATGAGAAATGCCTATTCTAACAATTTTAGACCCAAATACTAAGCATACTGCCTCCTATGAGTGTTTCGACGTTTTCTCGTTTTTTCTTAAAAGGACTCAAAAGTCCCCCATATGGAGTCATTTGGCCCCCGAATTTTATTGGATCCATCATATTATCATAAGAACCCATGGTTAAAATTTCGACAATTTTTTTCAAAATTGTCCGAAGACCTCATTTCGGTGATGTATAAACCATGGTTTTTGACCAAAAAACCATGTCTCGGTGAACCGGCTCGATTTTGTCCAGAATTTTTGTCACACCTTTTAGGTAATGAGAAATTACTATTACAATAGTTTCGGAGCCAAATACTAAGCATACTGCTTTCCTACGAGCGTTTGGACGTTTTCTAGTTTTTTCTTTAACGGACTCAAAAGTCCCGCGTATGGACTCAATTGGCCCCCAAATCTTCCTCGGACCCATCATAATATCGTATGAACCCAAGGTAAAAATTTCGGCAATTTTTCCGAAAATTGTCCGGYGACCTCATTTCGGTGATGTATAACCCTCATTTTTCGGCCAAAAAATGACATCTCGGCGACCCAACTCGAATTCATTCTGGAATTTTGTCACTCCCTCGCGGCTATGAGAAATAAATATTTCAACAGTTTTGTACCCAAATACTAAGCATACTGCCTCCTACGAGAGTTTCGACGTTTTCTCATTTTTTCTTTAACGGACTCAAAACTCCCCCGTATGGACTCATTTAGCCCCCAAATCTTCCTCGTACCCATCATATTATCGTATGAACCCATGGTAAAAATTTCGGTCATTTTTTCAAAAATTGTTTGGGGACCTCATTTCGGTGATGTATAACCCATATTTTTCAACCGAAAAATGACATCTCGTCGACCCGGCTTGAATTCGTCCGGAATTTCTGTCACGCCCTCGAGGCCATGAGAAATGACTATTCCAATAGCTTTGTACCCAAAAACTAAGCATACTGCCTCCAACGAGCGTTTGGACGWTTTCTCGTTTTTTTCTTTAACGGACTCAAAAGTTCCCCGTATGGACTCATTTGGCCCCCAAATCATCCTCGGACCCATCATATTATCGTATGAACCCATGGTAAAAATTTCGGCAAATTTTTTGAAAATTGTCCGGGGACGTCATTTCGGTGATGTATAACCCACGTTTTTCGGCTAAGAAATGACATCTCGGCGACCTGGCTTGAATATGTCCAGGATTTGTCACGCCCTCGCGGCCATGATAAATGACTATTCCAACAATTTTTTACCCATATACTAACCATACTGCCTCCTACGAGCGTTTCAACGTTTTCTCGTTTTTTCTTTAACGGACTCAAAACTCTCTCGTATGGACTCATTTGGCCCCCAAATCTTCCATGGACCCATTATATTATCGTATGAACCCATGGTAAAAATTTCGACAATTTTTCCGAAAATTGTCCGGGGACCTCATTTCGATGATGTATAACCCACGTTTTTCGGCGAAGAAATGACATCTCGGCGACGGGGCTCGAATTCGTCCGGGGTTTGTGTCACGGTCTCGCGGCCATGTTAAATGACTATTCCAACAGTTTTGTGCCCAAAGACTAAGCATATTGCCTCCTACGTGCGTTTCGACGTTTTCTCGTTTTTTCTTTAACGGACTCAAAAGTTCCCCGTATGGACTCATTTGGTCGCCAAATCGTCCTCGGACCCATCATAATATCGTATGAACCCATGGAAAAATTTCGGCAATTTTCCCGAAAATTGTCTGGAGACCTCATTTCAATGATACATAACCCTCGTTTTTCGACCATGAAATGACATCGCGGCGACCCGGCTCGAATTCGTCCGGAATTTCTGTCGAGGCCATGAGAAATGACTGTTCCAAGAGTTTTGTACCCAAATACTAAGCATACTGCATCCTACGAGCGTTTGGGCGTTTTCTCATTTTTTCTTTAACGGACTCAAAAGTCCCTCGAATGGACTCATTTGGCCGACAAATCTTCCTCGGCCCATCATATTATCGTATGAACGAATGAAAAAAAATTTGGCAATTTTTTCTAAAATAGTCCGGGGACATCATTTCGGTGATGTTTAACCCACGTTTTTCGGCCAAGAAATGACATTTCGGCGACACGGCTTGAATTCTCCCGGGATTTCTGTCACGCTCTCGCGACCATGTTAAAAAACTATTCCAACAGTTTTGTGCCCAAATACTAAGCATACTGCCTCCTACGAGCGTTTCGACGTTTTCTCGTTTTTTCTTTAACGGATTCAAAAGTCCCCCGTATGGACTCATTCGGCCCCCAAATCTTCCTCGGACCCATCATATTATCGTAGGAACCCTTGGTTAAAATTCGTCAATTTTTTCGAAAATTTTCCAGGGACCTCATTTCGGTGATGTATAACCCACGTTTTTCGGCCAAGAAATGGCATCTCGGCGACCGGGCTCGAATTCATCAGAGTTTCCTTTCACGCCCTCGCGACCATGAGAAATGGCTATTCCAACAGTTTTGCACCCAAATATTAAGCATTCTGCCTCCTAAGAGCGTTTGGACGTTTTCTCGTTTTTTCTTTAACGGATTCAAAAGTCCCCCGTATGGACTCATTCGGCCCCCAAATCTTCCTCGGACCCATCATATTATCGTATGAACCCATGGTAAAAATTTTGGCAATTTTTCCGAAAATAGTCCGGGGACCTCATTTCGGTGATGTATAACCCACGTTTTTCGGCCAAAAATGACATCTCGGCGACCGAGCTCGAATTCGTCCGGGATTCCTGTCACGCCCTCGCAGCCATGAGAAATGACTATTCCAAAAGTTTTGCACCCAAATACTATACATAGTGCCTCCTACGAGCGTTTGAACGTTTTCTCGTTTTTTCATTAACGGACTCAAAAGTCACTCGTATAGACTCATTTGGCCCCCAAATCTTTCTCGGACCCATCATATTATCGTATGAACCCATGGTACAAATTTCGACAATTTTTTCGAAAATTGTCCGGGGACCTCATTTCGGTGATATATAATCCACTTTTTCGGCCAAGAAATGACATCTCAGCAACCTGACTCGAATTCGTCCGGGATCTCTCTCACGCCCTCGCAGCCATGAGAAATAACTATTCCAATAATTTTGTGCCCAAATACTAAGCATACTGCCTCCTACGAGCCTTTCGACGTTTTCTCGTTTTTTCTTTACCAGACTCAAAAGTCCCTCGTATGGACTCATTTGGCCCCAAAATCTTCCTTGGACCCATCATATAATCGTATGAACCCATGGTAAAAATTTTGGCAATTTTTCCGAAAATTGTCCGGGGACCTCATTTCGGTGATGTATAATCCACGTTTTTCGGCCAAGAAATGACATGTCGGCGACCCGGATTGAATTCGTCCAGGATTTCTGTCACGCCCTCGCGGCCATGAGAAATGACTAATCTATAGTTTTGTGCCCAAATACTAAGGATACTGCCTTCTACGAGCGTTTCGACGTTTTCTCGTTTTTTTTAACGGACTCAAAAGTCCCCCGTATGGACTCATTTGGCCCCCAAATCTTCCATGGACCCATCATATTATCGTATGAACCCATGGTAAAAATTTCAGCAATTTTTCTGAAAATTGTCCGGGGACCTCATTTCGGTGATGTATAATCCACGTTTTTCGGCCAAGAAATGACATGTCGGCGACCCGGCTCGAATTCGTCCAGGATTCCTGTCATGCCCTCGCGGCCATGAGGAATGACTATTCCAACAGTTTTGCACCCAAATACTAAGCATACTGCCTTCTACGAGCGTTTCAACGTTTTCTCGTTATTACATTAACGGACTCAAAAGTCCCCCGTATGGACTCATTCGGCCCCCAAATCTTCCTCGGACCCATCAAATTATCGTATGAACCCATGTTAAAAATTTCGAGAATTTTTCCGAAAATTCTCCGGAGACCTCATTTCGATGATGTATAACCCACGTTTTTCGGCCAAGAAATGACATCTCGGCGACCGGGCTCGAATTCGTCCGGGATTCCTATCACGCCCTCGCATCCATGAGAAATGACTATTTCAACAGTTTTGCACCCAAATACTAAGCGTACTGCCTCCTACGAGCGTTTGGACGTTTTCTCGTTTTTTCTTTAACGGACTCAAAAGTCCCCCGTATGGACTCATTCGGCCCCCAAATCTTCCTCGGACCAATCATATTATCGTATGAACCCATGGAAAAAATTTCGGCAATTTTTCCGAAAATTGTCCGGGGACCTCATTTCGGTGATGTATAACCCACGTTTTTAGGCTAAGAAATGACATCTCGGCGACCAGGCTCGAATTCATCCGAGATCTCTGTCACGCCCTCGCAACCATGAGAAATAACTATTCCAACAGTTTTGTGCCCAAATACTAGGCATACTGCCTCCTACGAGGCTTTCGACGTTTTCTCGTTTTTTATTTAACGGGTTCAAAAGTCCCTCGTATGGACTCATTTGGCCCCCAAATCTTTCTCGGGCCAATCATATTATCGTATGAACCCAAGGTAAAAATTTCGGCAATTTTTCCGAAAATTGTCCGGGGACCTCATTTCGGTGTTGTATAACCCACGTTTTCCGGGCAAGAAATGACATCTCGGCGACCCGGCTCGAATTCGTCCGGGATTCCTGTCACGCCCTCGCAGCCATGAGAAATGACTATTCCAACATTTTTGCACCCAAATACTAAACATACTGCCTCCTACGAGCGTTTCGACGTTTTCTCTTTTTTTTTTCTTTAACGGACTCATGTCACAAGTCCCCCGTATGGACTCATTTGGCCTCCAAATCATCCTTGGACCCATCATATTATCGTATGAACCCATGGTAAAAATTTCGACAATTTTTCCGAAAATTTTCTGGGGACCTCATTTTGGTGATGTATAACCCATGTTTTTCGGCCAAGAAATGACATCTCTGCGACCTGGCTCGAATTCGTCCGGGATTCCTATCACGCCCTCGCGGCCATGATAAATGTCTATTTTAACAGTTTTGTACCCAAATACTAAGCATACAGCCTTCTACGAGCGTTTCGAAGTTTTCTCGTTTTTTTCTTTAACGGACTCAAAAGTCCCCCGTATGGACTCATTTGGCCCCCAAATCTTCCTCAGACCTATCATATTATCGTATGAACCCATGTTAAAAATTTCGGCAATTTATCCGAAAATTGTCCGGAGTCCTCATTTTGGTGATGTATAACCCACGTTTTTCGGCCAAGAAATGACATCTCGGCGACCCGGCTGGAATTCGTCTGGGATTTCTGTCACGCCCTCGCGGCCATGGGAAATGACTATTCCAACAGTTTTGTACTCAAATACTAAGCATATTGCCTTCTACGAGCGTTTCGACGTTTTCTCGTTTTTATTTAATGGACTCAAAAGTCCCCCGTATGGACTCATTTGGCCCGCAAATCTTCCTCGGACCCATCATATTATCGTATGAACCCATGGTAAAAATTTCGGCAATTTTTCCGAAAATTGTCCGGGGACTTCATTTCGGTGTTGTATAACCCACGTGTTTCGGCCACAAAACCTTTTCTCTGTGACCGGACTCGATTTTGTCCAAAATTTATGTCACGCCTTATAGGTGATAAGAAATTACTATTCCAACAGTTTCGGACCCAAATACAAAGTGTACTACCTCCTATGACTATTTCGACGTTTTCTCGTTTTTCTTTGATGGACTTATTTCAGCCACAACTCTTCCCTGGACCCATCATATTATCATATGATCCCTTGGTAAAAAATTTTACATTTTTTCCAAAAATTGTTTGGAGACCTCATTTCGGTGATGTATAATATTTGGTTTTCGGCCAAAAAACCATGTATCGGTGACTCGACTCGATTTTGTCTCGAATTTCTGTTACACCTTCTAGGTCATGAGAAATTACTATTCCAATAGTTTTGGACCCAAATACTAAGCGTGCTACCTCCTATGACTGTTTTGACATTTTCTCGGTTTTCCTTTGACGAAATCAAAAGTGCGCCGTATGGACTCAAAAGTCCCCCGTAACGTAAGGACTCGTTTTTTCCGCCAAAAAATGACGTCTCAATGACCTTGCTCAGTTTTGCGTAGAATTTTTTCCTACACCTTGAAGGTGTCAGAGGATGACTATTCCATCAGTTACGGCCACAAATAGCGATTGTCATGCCTCTCACGGGCGTTTCGACGTTTTGTCGCTTTTTCTTGAATTTTGCCTTGCGGCATCCGAAACCCCATTAAGGATCCTCGTTTTGGTCCCCAAGTTTTGTATTGCATTGTTTTATGGTTGTGGGATCCCATGGTAAAAATTTCTACAATTAAAGTATGTATCCACATTTTTGTGTTTTTTAAGTTTAGACTAGAAATTACCTTAACCTTGGAATGAGGTAACATTGGTCCTACAATGTCTTAATGCAAGACAACACGCGTAAAAGAGGACATATAAGGATATCGATGGACAACTAAACCATGACACCAAATATTCGTCAAATGTGTGTAGAAATCTTGATATGTATAAGACAAAGTATTAGGTATATCGGATGCATAATAAATTTACTATACATCAGATTATAGTACGTGACCCTTTTGGTTAATATAGTAACTCTTTTTATCAATATAGTGACCCTTATTTTTTATCACTATATCGAAGTAAGTGAAATGAGTCACTATATTGATATAAAGGGTCACTATATTGATATAAAGAGTCACTATATACTTGATGCACAATAAATTTATTGTACATATGATGCATACAATACATTCTGTATTTATAATCTATTAGTAAAATTAACTTAGAAGCCGCCTCTAGAAGCTACTCTAACTACATAGTGGATCGATGTTGCGAACGTATTTGAGACGGCCACCAAAATGACATCCGAACGACCATAAAATGAAGTATATAGTGTGTCCAGTGATCATATAAGGATGATGATGAGCAAATAGTCTTAAATTGGCGTGAGGCGATCATATAATGACTTCGCACAAATATACGTAAAACGTGTGTAGAAAACACTATATTTAAAATTTGTGGATTAAAGTTGATGAGTGACCTTTATAAGTGACTCCGACCACATGGCATGTTTGGACCACATATCAAACAGTCACCGAAATGACACACTAATGATTAAAAAAATTGAAGTATATAATCTGAGTTAAAACTTGACGCTATGTTCCATTATTAGTCATATAATTGTGCTTTTGAGAGCTGAAATTAGAAATTACCATAAACTTGACGCTAGTTTTCATTATTGGTCATATAATGATTTCACGCAAGACAACATGCACAAAAGTATATACCCCGTATTACATTATTTTCATTTTAGTAAATATATTATTTCCATTTCTCAAATATTTTAGAAACTAATTGTGTCAAATTGCTTGAATGGACGATATTTCCTTTTCATTGTGAGATTTGTTTTAAATAACCACTTTTCAGTTGAGAAAACACTGAGGCATGGAACTAAATAACCCAAAAAAAAAAAGAATTTTTAGAAAGAAAATTCGACACAAGTTACTCAAAAGGGATTAAATATACTGCACTTCAGAATTCAATAAATATATAATATGAAAGCTGATGTGTAGCATGAAAGGGGATGTAGCTCAAATGGTAGAGCGCTCGCTTTGCATGCGAGAGGCAC
>SNQN01000058.1:214122-224362 GCA_008642245.1 Bassia scoparia | reverse complement strand
GAGACTGGCATCCATGTTCTAAGGCATTGCACAAGTTTTGGAAAAGTCTGGCAGCACCTCTATCCCAATTCGTTACGCAGCCCTTGTCCCCTGAGCTATATCAACCTACTCTACCCAAATCCCACAAGGCCACAACCGAGAGCTCTAAGTTCAAACGTGAGAGCACTACAAAGTGGTAGCTAACATTACCATACTTTGCTAATGTCATTTTTATTTCAATGTCGCATGGGACCAGCTTACCAAAAATAGGGTTCGGGAAGATGAGCTACAGAGGTTAGGGAACCGGGTCTCTTTCTAACCCCCAGCCCAAGATATAGCTCTGACCCTGCCAGAAATGCTGGAAAAGTTTCTTTATAGATTTTAGTTTTTCAAATTACAAATTGTCACACATAATAATTCCAAAAAATAGGTTTCAAGGAGGATGTAATGTTATTGTAAAGAGTAAACTAAACTTTAGTTCTAAAGAAACCATGACTGTAAATACCTTTAAATCCCTAATTAATCTAATTATCCTAAATGCCAAAAAGAGGGAAAAGAAAGCTAAGGCCAAACTTTACAAAGATATTCCCATACTACAGGACACAATGCACATTTATTGGCAAACATAAGCATATGACCATGAATAAAGGACGTGGTTGATGAAAAGCAAAAAAAAAAAAAAAAAAAAAAAGGACAGGCCAGTTATGAGTATAATAACAATTTCAGCCTCAAACCCCAACAAACTATCTATGATCAACAAACAAGGTTTGCTCAAGCTCAACACATCACTAAGTTAATTTGATAATAGAAGAGTTTGTTAAGATCCTCTGTTTAAGGGAACAATTAGTCTGAAGCAGTTCAGCAAACTCATTATGGTTGAGATAGAAAAAATAAACAGCAAAACTGCATTTCTTGAAGAGGAATGGTTGGCAACATCAATGAATTGCAGATACAGAAACACTCCACTCATACAAAGTCAGTCAATTGAGCCCACAGTTATGAAAGGAAATACTGGTTGTGAGGTATAAAAAAAACTCATTTGTCGCACTCATGTTGTTGTGGAGGTAGTAAATAATAGAACCAACTCGAACAGTTACAACAAGGAGATATATGGCACCACAAAAATATTGAAGTACTTTATAGCCTTATAGGCTGGATGTTCTAAATTGATATGGTATTCTCATGATGCTATGATTTGAGTAGCTACCCAACAAATACCAAATTATAGATTATAGGTTCGAAAACAAAGAACAAACCTTTTATGGCTGTTTGTAGCAAAAGTTYAAGTAATATATCGCTAGACCAAGTGATCAACTGACTTAACACAAATACGATTCATAAAAGAAGTATAAGACGGACATAGCTATAATTAGGATGATGAAGAAAAAGAATCCGAGCTCAAATTTCATGGATTATAACCAGGTATGCATTAGGTTGCAATATTGCATTCTTTTAATAAACTGTGGATTTTAATTGATTAAATATTTGAATCTTATCGCAACATCAGTGAAAATGCCCCAATAGTTTCATACTTCATTGTCAACATTACCTTATTCAAATTCCACAAATGAACAGATAACATAACTCTAAACCAAACACAGACAACCTAAAAACCTAATGCACCTTAAACAAACACAGAACACCCAAAAAAAACTCAAGCAATCTCACAAAGCCCAAAGMCCCCAAAGAAACCCTATACACTCAAAAATCTACTCATGAATTATAGTAGTTCTCTTTTCATGATTTATTTGTTTAGAAAGCTATAACTRAGTAACTCCTACAAATTTTACCTAATTACATGTTTAGCACCAATCGATTTACCCCGTATTCCTCATTACCTCATCCACATTGGTTATGCACATGCAGCAATTGCTAAAGTTTTGTTAAAGTGAAGATGGGACCTTCATGCTTTACACGATTAAATGTTTCAACAGCTTTAACACATAAACTCAGTAAGATTTTCTCATAATTATATGTTTATCATCAATCAATCACCCCCAATTCCTCAATAACTCATCCACATTACTCAGGCACATAGCACAATTAATTAATTATTGAAAGAAAACCAAACACAGGACTTTGAAGCTCATTTAGTGCATTTACCGTATCCTGATGATAATGCTCAGTGGATCCCTCAACTTCAACAGGGACCATCGACTCCTGCATCGGAACCTGGAAGGAACCAAAATTCCCAACAGCTGCGGCAGCCGCCACTTCCCCAGGCCCCTTCATCTGCGGAGTGGCAGTGAAGTAGTCCGACGCCATAATCTTATTCAATTTCTCCCTTAATCCAGCATCTGCACCAAAGCAACAATTGCCACTCTCAACACCAAATTAAAACACAATCATACAATCTCAAAAATCAATACCAAATGCAACACTTACAAGTAATGTTGGACTGAGGATCAATAGGCTGGTTTGAATTCTGAAGCCAAAGTTTGGCGTGATGAATACAGTTATCCAAAGCATTCTGATGCGAAACGGCCGAATTAACAGGCCGCGAAATCATCAACCCTTGCAAGGCCGAAATCAAGTCCAAATCACGCTCAACAAGAAGATCATGATCAGTCGCATCGTCGGTAACATAGTCGTAAGTCAAGCAGCAACTCCTCTCATGAGTGCGAGTCAACATCAAGGAAGTGAACTCACTCTGAGGCTTGACATCGAACAAACTCCCGAAATACATCAAGTAGAGCAGATCCTTCACAGCACTGTCACTTTTCGCTCGATCATCACTACTACTATCGTTACCTTTCTCATTATCATCACCACCATTAGCATTCGCGTTCGCATTAGCATTAGCGTCATCCTGTTGCGGAAGAACATCATCGCTGTTGCTGTTGGTGGTGGTGGTGCGATCGTGATCGGACGACGTCGTTTTGAGAGCGAGGGAGACTTCTTCCGAGACGGCGGAGGAGAGAGGAGAGCGAAGCTTCTCGAGCTCGTCGATGAGGGCGAGGAGAGCAGGCTTAGAGCGAAGAACCTCGAGTTGTTCGGAGTTGAGGGTTTTGCCATGGGAGAGAGAGTCCTCCATTTGAGAGATGCGGTTGAGCTTCTTGCGGAGGGCGCGGAGGCGCTTGGAGATGACCGATAGGACAGGGCCGTCGGTTGCAGCGGCGGCGGAAGGGTCGGAYGAGGTGGAGGTCGCCGCCATTAGTGGTGGTTTGAATCGGAGGAGAGAGAAAATGAATGGATTAGGGTTCGCCCTTTTTGGGAGGAAAAGGGGGGAAAGATGGATGAATGAATGAATTGATTGATGGGCTTAGAAAAGTTGGAATTTATAGGAGGAGATGAGAGAGAGAGAGAGAGAGAGATTGAGGAGTTTGAACTTTTGAACTGCTAAGAAAATGCAAGTGGTTTAAGGAATTGATATTTTTGGGTTTAAGATTCACGTTTTATCTACACATCACTCGCTATCATTGTTCATTACAACTCTGATCCCTTGTTTTTCGAATGGGGGTCGAATCTTGTTTACGTCAATGCCCTTGGAGGCTCGCTCTCATATAGAGTCATGTGTTCGAAACAAAAATTAGAATTAAATTGCTATACTGACCAAACGAGCCATTGGCATGTTATGTGACTTAGTTTTCGGATAATAATATTTTGAGTTTGATTGAGTGTGCAATAAGTTAAGGTACATTTGTTGCATTCGAAAAATGTGTGGCATGAATCGTTATAACTTATAAGTACTCTTTGCATTCACTAACCCGAAATGTGGAAAAAAAAATTCAAATTGTGATAAGTACAATAGAATTTTTGTCCACTTAATAAACACAATACTTGATATGAAAGCAATAAAACTTACGTGAGTGAGTGCCTAATTTGGATACTCCCCGTATCGGTTGAAAAAACCATTCGAGGATGAAAACCATTATCAGAAAGTTCAAAAGACAAAAGATCCGAAAAAACAAACCAAAAAGGGAGAGCATGTCGAAAATTGGCTACATTGATTAGAAATTTTATGGAATACCAGTGCATACATAATAAGTATTCCTGGCAAAATACAGGACCTTAACTAATCGGAAAACCAGCATGGTTTGCTTAATCAAAATGCTTAGGAAAATYAAGTTCTACAGCRACTGTAGTGTCCTTCCTAATAAATGTCGATTTCTCCAGGAATATCTGCTTTTCCGGAGTACACATACTGCATCTCCTCCTTCCAGGTCTACAGAAAAAACAGCAGCTTCGTATTAATACCAGTGTGGCACTGTGGCATATTTGATTATGAGAAAATCAACCTCTCAAAATTGCAGAATAAACACTTACTTCGTGTCGGAATGCTATACGCAGTTTAGGGACGTTTGTCTGGTGAATGTCATTCCCTTCTGGACCTCTAAAGAAATATTTGCCTCCAAGCCAATGTTGCTGTTACAAGGTCCCAAACAAACAACGCTAAAATAACCAATATGGATCATAAGGAAATTAGTCAAGTAACAACAAAACCCGTTACAAGACGTGAAGCCACCGATAAACAGGAGTCCTTTTATTATTATATTTTTCATTATTTTCAGGAATGAGGTTTTCTTATCATTGGGGATGGGGGAGGAGGATCTTTGCTGATGATTACATGAAATAGTCATGTTTGGTTCATGTAGCAACCCCCCTTTTTGGGATTTAAGGCTTTCGTTGATTGATTGTTTTCAATAAATGTTCWCTGTTATAAGAAAATCGTGGGTATCATCAGTAATCACCTCTGATCACAAATAGAATATTGAATATAAAACCGATTCAATACTTTGAATACCAATTTTACTTCAAGAAGCTATGCTTTCTCACCTTTGCTGCATGAGAAAATCCAGACTGATAGACAGAATTTCTCGCTATCTCACACAAGTCACAAGCACTCAGCTTCCACACCTGGAAAAAGAGGAAATCAGTAGACACTAGGGATGAGTAAATCAACAAAAGCAAATCAAATCAGATTRACACCTGTGCAGCAACACTATATTCTTCAACAAGTGCCTCCTTCGTCAAATGAATTTGTAAAGGATCATCAGAGGAGAGGGAAACATTTAGACCTCGTTGAAAGAACATTGGAAATGGGTTGCGGTGATAGTCAAGGAAAAGGGAGTTATTGCTCAGTGGAGACATGGCCAGCCCTATCTGAAATTCAAAATTTTGATGCAGTGCATCAGATATACTAGCAAGKTCATCTTTCAAGTTTTTTGTSTAAAAATTAGATTTACTGCTTTTYAAACATTATTTTGAYACCTGAGCAAGATAATAGAGGTACTGCAACACTGGAGACTTCCGCAAATTGATCCCGTGTGATATGTTATGGCACAAAAGGAACCCAGCAGCCAAATGGTCAACATCACCAGCCTATGAATATAGATAGGTTGTAAAGCATATTTCATAAAGAAATTCATGAAAAGGTCAGAGTATTAAGTATACATCATAAGCGTGCACAAAGACAAATGTGTGGGGAAGACAAACCTCTCCACAATGCGGCCGAAGTTTGATTGTTGGAAAGCCTTTTGATTCGCGAAGCTGGAAAATGAAGTGACTTTAGAAGCTGAACATTACAACAAAAATATAAACTAACAACAGAGGTTAACTAGAATTTACACTCATTCATACGAAAAAATGCAATTAACTGCCAAGATTCAAAGATACTAAAATAAACCTGTCAAAAAAAAAAAAGAAAGAAAGAAACTGAAATAACCAAAGGATGTTACATTATCCACAAGAACATTATATTGCATTATAGCATGAGTGCATGACAACCAACATTGAACAGAAAGAGCTAGTCAAATGGATAAAAAAATATCCCATCAAAAAAAAAAGCAAAACATTGTGAATCAGTCCAAAAGTGCCTCGAGAACATACCTTATTGAGGGTATACAAGTTTGCATAGCAGTAGTATGTGTAATACGAGAATGCAGGATTAAATTCATTAGTCCACTCAGCAGGTGTGGGCATATGTTTGGTAGGTCGCCTCTCTGGTTTACTCTCATCGTCCACAAGATCAAATCCAACAACCTGCAGTGATATAAACAAGGAAGTATGATAAGGAGTATAAAGCATTACTCAGTTACACTTTTCTCTTTCATCTTCATTCCTTCCACTGACTGTCACCGTGATTAAACAATTGCCATAGAACTCATTTCAAACACGGTGGCAGGCGCGAGAGTCAAATCCTCAATTGAATAAAAGACTAAAGATGGTTGCCAAGAAGGCCCTTATATTTGCTATATATCAAACACAAACATAGGCAAAACTCTCCTGACCATTTCTAGCTTTCTATCATGCCTCAACTATCAAAATCAAGTACAATGACTTGGTGAAGTAACATTAAAAACTTAATGCGAGGAATTAGAGCATATCATAACCACTATCTTCGGCTAATTAAAAGAATAGACACAAAAAAAAAAGTGTAATACAATCCTAGCCTCCCAAAAGAATGCCAACAAGTTTTGTGCGGCAATCCACTTAGCCACACTATAAAACTATAACGTGTGGTGTTACCAATTGGCCAATTGGCKTCATTTAGTCTTTAATGTAACCTAATTTGTCCATAAAAGTAACCTTGATAGAATAACTACGTAAAATCAACTAATTGTTGCTTATTATAGTAAACTCATTAAATCCTTAGACCCCTATTTCGTCATGGTAACCTCATTCAACATTCGTTAAATCGTTGTAACRTTCAATAATCATTTWATTATCTTATATGTGAAGTGGTCACACCATCAACTAATGGTATGGCTTACCACATATAAGGCTTAGCGAAAAAATACACATGATTCTCTAAAATTGATGTACTTCCTACGTAACAAAATAAATGCAACAATTGTTGTATTATTTCTGTTATGGTCCTTATYGAGAAAGTAGAACTTTGTCATAGTTCAAGTGATTGCTTTCACTAGAGCACGGTCAAATTTAATTTATACTGAGATGAACCAAAAGAAGCAAACTAATGTCAATTATTGTCAAGTATTGACCATCAACTTGAGACAAGAATCTTGTTTAAATTAAAAACAATGAAAACACATGGCAATTGCATCAATATCAAAAAAATTAGAAGCGAAAAATCTGACCTGCATTAAAAATACATGTAGCTGAGGATGAGAATTTGGATCAACTGTGACCTCAAAGAGTGGTATGAATACATTGTCAATGATGTTTTGGAATGAAGTAACTATTCCCATGCTCTTGTACACATTGTAGACCTTGCCAGCTGAAAAACAATTAGTCGTAATTAGAGATTCTAAACTAAACCACTGCGCTAAACATGTAAAACTCAGTGGCAGCCATGCCAAAAAATTGAAAACAAATGAAACAAACATATTCAAAAAACACATTTGAATTTACCTGGCCTTACTTCGACAAAGAAGGAAAAAGCGCCCCCCCCCCCCCCCCCCCCCCCCCCCCCCCCCCCCCTCCCCCCCCCCCCCCCCCCCCCCCCCCCCCCCCCCCCCCCCCCCCCCCCCCCCCCCCCCCCCCCCCCCCCTCCCCCCCCCCCCCCCCCCCCACCCCCCCCCCCCCCCGCCCCCCCTCCCCCCCCCCCCCCCCCCCCCCCCCCCCCCCCCCCGCCCCCCCCCCCCCCCCCCATATCTATTTTTGTAAAAAAATTGGGTAAAATTCCAGTTTTAAGAGAAAATCAGGCTAATTTTTGTATTTGGACCCCCTCCAATATAGAAAACAAATGTTTTGGCCCCCTCCAAAATATATTCTGTTGGTTTAATACTTTAAAATGTGCATCTTCATATAGGAATTTAAAATAGGATATTACTGTGAGTAAAAGGCACACACTTAGCAGGATTTGAGTAAGGTTACATAGTTATTAAAACCACTACATCTTAAATGCACAACATATGCACAGCATCCCCCATCAACATTTGCCTAAAGTATGCGCTGCATCCCCCACCAGACACATGAGTACACTGTCATGAGTCCTCCAAGACCTCCAATTGTCCAGACTTACTTCAGGCGCCAGAAAAAAGGCAAAGTTGGAATTAGCTCTGGGATCGGTGGATCAATCACAAGGAAGCAAAAGAAGTGCTTTGGCTATAAATTTTCTGTTGTGTGACGTTTGTTTCATTCAGAATATGTGGGTGTTAGTAGTGTAGTTTGTATTTTTCTTAGCTTTTTTGTCTTTATTCTCTTACTGTGGCAGTGTGTGTTGGTGGCTCCAATCCCCAAAGGGTTCTCCTATTATTCGTCCTTCATTCCAGAAATACTAACAACCTTGCTTCCTTCTTAAATTCTTTCTCTATTTCTTTTCTCTGTGATTATGTTCTGTTGTTAAGTGTGGTGGTAGTAGGTGGTCTGAGTTACCAGTCCATAACATACACATACACAACCACACACATTGCATAGCACACCTCCATGGAATGCTCCACATACGACCTATGCTATGCACGAATTGACTCAGAAAAAAAAAATCTGCGAAGAGCACTCCACAGTATATGATAAAATTTGGGAATGTTGATTTAGTCATTTAGCTACTCTTGCAAATTGCACAAGTTTTAGCAAAGGACCCAAAGAATATGAGCACCATACAAACATTGGAAAATTGCACTCCAGTTTACCAGTTACAGATTCAATGAAATAGTTACCCAGATGACTATTAACCAACTATATGTTTTATAGATACAACCCTAGTATAAAATAAGCAGCAATATGACTATACCTGGATCAGCCAAACAGCATTTTCACTGTAGATCTCATTGTTGATAAACCAACTTGCTAGCCTGTCTCTTATACACATCATACCTGGATCAGCCAAACAGCATTTTCACTGTAGATCTCATTGTTGATAAACCAACTTGCTAGCTGGTCCCATTCACTCTGTTTCCTCCCATATACAGAAATCCTATACTCTGCCATCTGAGAAAAAAGTCATTGCATCATCACTGATTAATTGTTCAAATAAAGCTATAAAATGACAAGCAGTGATCAAAAACAGCACAACCTACTTCATACAAGGCCATGAACGCAGAAAACAGTCATGAGGTGGGCACAACATTACATAGAATATCCCAATATGAATGTACTCCCTCCATATTTTATTAGATGTTCCATACCAAATTGGCATGGTGTTTAAGAATTGATTGAGTTAGATAAAATAGATGAGTAAGTTAGGTAAAAAAAGTTGAGTAAATTAGGTAATAGAGTAAATGTGTGAATGAAAATTTTTGGGAAAAAGTAATTTTGGGTGAATAGATTGGGTAAAGTAATGAAAGTTGACTTTAGAAAGGAATAATTCATCAATGTTAGAGTAAATAAAGTAGGTAAAAAGTAAAAAYGRTATTTAGATTGGTTTGGAACAACTATTTGAAAACATCTCAAAATAAAAAGCGGKACAACTAAAAAAAACGGAGAGAGTACATGATAGTGCATCTCCKCAYWCAAATACTTTTATCATTCTACTTCTTCACCAATTACTGCCACTAGAGATATCAGCATGTAAATCGATACTCCCTCTGTCACTAAAAGAATTACTCAATTACAATTTTACTGTTTCCAGTTCACACGTGAGCGTTTGAAACTAGTCACTATAAATCAAACAAGATTTCACATCAGTGTGTTGATAAATGGGTATAACGCGACAATATAAAGTCAATGTTACCATAGAAATCTTGGGGATAGAAGTAGATTTTATAAAGAAAATTGCGTACTTGACAACAGATAATCGCGCCTATTGGTTTACAAACTTGTACCAAAGGTCTAAAAGAGCCAACAACGTACTAACAATAAGTRCAAGGGTCTATCTCAATAGTTTATGCCAACTTCACAATGCAGTAGAGTATTTTCTTCATCGAATACCTCTAACTCTAAATAATWKTCACAGTAATAGTAACTTCCATTTGTTGCAGTGCACWTTCCAATTCAGCACTCATATGAGTCATATATTGCTCTTTCACCCTATAATGTCTAAAAGTAACACTCATGCAATAACATCTTCAGAAAAACAAGTTATGAGTTTTGGACAGAATCAGACCTGATATTTGCTGGATTCCAGATCAACTAAGACTTCCTTAGTCACTTCTGCCAAAAAACGTCCTGTAATATGGTTTTTAGKAAAGATCAATATATAGCAATTCAAAATAGTCAAAWTTTCATAATATAAAATAGAAAAGTTAACATTCAGATATATCAACAACCTTGGATTAGATTGTCCTGCTTTAAGAAGATTTCTCTAAGTCTACTTTGCCCACAAGGATTGTACTTGAGATTGAACTTATCAAATCGATGAAAGGTAGTCTTATCAGCATGTACATCCAACAAATCAACATTCAAATCATACCTGAAAAAG
>SNQN01000058.1:196496-212087 GCA_008642245.1 Bassia scoparia | reverse complement strand
CTTTCACCCTATAATGTCTAAAAGTAACACTCATGCAATAACATCTTCAGAAAAACAAGTTATGAGTTTTGGACAGAATCAGACCTGATATTTGCTGGATTCCAGATCAACTAAGACTTCCTTAGTCACTTCTGCCAAAAAACGTCCTGTAATATGGTTTTTAGKAAAGATCAATATATAGCAATTCAAAATAGTCAAAWTTTCATAATATAAAATAGAAAAGTTAACATTCAGATATATCAACAACCTTGGATTAGATTGTCCTGCTTTAAGAAGATTTCTCTAAGTCTACTTTGCCCACAAGGATTGTACTTGAGATTGAACTTATCAAATCGATGAAAGGTAGTCTTATCAGCATGTACATCCAACAAATCAACATTCAAATCATACCTGAAAAAGTAAATGAGAAATACATGGAAAAGTTAGATACTTGAATGTTAAGACATTGGACAGGAAAAAGGCATTTTTCAAAAGGAAGGCCCAACTTGCCCGGTCAAGTCCAAGCTCTCAAAAACTTCTTTTAACGTGAGGTACTTTCCATCCCGAAATATGACCACCTGCAATAWACAAAACAATTAATAAACATCAGTGGCAGATGTGGAAGTATTACAAAAAATTTACAAATTATAAAAGTCCCAACACTGTTTCTAGGAAATCTTCCGGAATGAAGAAATTTTGACTAAGGCAACAACAACAACAAAAGAACTTCTCATACCTCATCAGGTTCCTTTCTCAACTTGGACTTTATGAATCGAAGAAGGTGTTTCTGATTCATGCAAGCAGAATGGTGGATATGTGTATCGACCTTTCTAATATTGTAAAAATCACGATGGGGTGCGCTCTTCTGAGCCAGAAATTCCCTGTCTGCATTTACTAACAGATAAAGACGAAATTTCTGCATGGGATTAGGATTTCAGTTGCAAGTTATCAAAAGTCATAAAGTAAAAAAAACTAGTGAGCTGCAAACTTTGCAAGACCGAAACAATTATTTCATTATTTTGCAAATTTACCTCTTCKAGAAACCGCAATCGATGGTAGCATGCAGAATTAACATTTCCACTTGAAACGACTTTCAAAATTTGATGCAAGTCAGTGAAAAATTGTGTTGCACTTGGAACAGGGAAAAGCTCTTCAGTGGCTGAAATATATGCAGGCATGTTAGTAGCAACAATGGAAGAAACTATGAAGGCAGAGAGATACTATCTCATTTGAAATTGCATTGCTCACCATCTTTGCTAGCATATATATGAGCAACACCATCTTCCATCCTGACATCATGCTGCAAGAAGGAGGAAGTCAGAAATGGTTTGTTTATGTAGATTTGCCACCCTCATAATGATAAAGGTCAGATCCTGTCTCTTATACACATCTAGATGTGTATAAGAGACAGAATTAAAACCATATCAAGTTAAGTTACGAGGGAGGGAGTGACATCCTCCAACAAAAGTAAAGAGACAGTAATGAACAGATGAAAAAGAAATTGTGGCATTTCATTTGGCTCATGCTTCAATGACACAGAACATCAAACAATAGACGCATTATTGATATATGACAAAGTAGCGAGATTGAAAGCATTCAGATAGGAGGCAAAAGCAAAATAAAACAAACAATTTGACATCATGTCCAAACAAACTATGGCATTTAATTTCAATAAATTGACCTGTGAAAACATAAGCTCATCAATGAACTCATAGCAAATGATATGTAGGAAAAAAAACAATGAGATCAGGAGAATCACTTACATATCAAGCACCTTCCTTAAGCTTGTAACTGTTAGCCATCCAAGATGTCTATTATTTTAATAATTATAATGTATAAAACATTAAAACTGTACAGTGTGGAAATTCACCTAGAATATATGAGACTTAATGACTTGTGGATGAAGTGAAAAGGAAAGTTTCACCAGAAAGAGAAAACATTACAGCTGCCAAGCTGAGGAACTCTAAGTCTCCAGTATTAGGAAAAACAATAACAATTACCTGCCCATCATTCCCAATCTTTCCAATATACCCCTATTTTCTCCATTGTTTCCAAAGTCCAAACATCTCCTTGATAGAAACAAAAATTTGATCCTATTTCCWAACCATCAGGACTATGGAACTCCTCTGCCAAGAAAACTATAATCATTAAGCTAATTAAATTCAATTCCTCAGTAGAAACTAGTCTTTATCTTCAATTAACTTATGTGCCTACCCTAATTTGGTCTCAACTCTTATTAGGACTGAACCTAAAAGCAATTCTAATAAGTTTCTCGTACATTTTCCTCATGGTGCCTGAGATTCTTTTGCTTGGCATTTTTACAGCTTCAACTCCTTCAAGTGCACTCAAGTCCCGAGCACAAATTGAAATTTACTTCACATAATATTCAAGAAGCTATCTAATCATGGAAAAACAATACTTTTAATAGCAAAACAAACAAAAAAAAGCTATGCTGTCACTATAATATAGTTTTTATTCTCATGAAATTTGTACCTAGAATGCGATAGCCTCATATCCAACCTCTCCTTAATTTGTGTACTCATTTCTATCAGTAGTACTTTACTTTCAAAAATAAGATGGTATTATAAACTCATGAGCATAGTTGGGGCAAATGACAAGGGTCATAAGATATAGAGAAATAGGGTTAAAACTTAAAAGAGGCCAAAGGCTTTGTTCTTTAGAATTTTATACTTACACAGAAATTTGAGTACACACAAAGGCCAATAAGTTTAATACAAGGGCTAGAAGTAATTCTAGGGGGGGTCGTTTGGTTCATTAGGGAAGTGAAAATTCTCATGAATTCTCAATTTGTAGGAATTAAATTTCAACACTAAATTCATGGGAATTTAAGAAATTTGTTTGATTGGTAATTGAGGGAAGTAAATTCCTATGGGAAATTGGGAATTGTAACTTACCAAAGGTAGTGCGGGAAGTAAATTCCTATGTTTTGTGGGAAGTTAAATTACAATGAATTTTCATTGCCTCCATTTCTACTTTTTGTGTCAACCAAACAAGGCCTAAATGAAATTCATGGAAAGTTTGGTTGCCCATGGTAAATTGGGACAACCAAACAGCCCCTAGGTAACGACAATAAATTTGATAAGTTCACGCGGGAATTTTATTATTATTTTTTTTTTGGGCTGAGGGGAGGGATGGCGCCAAAAAAGTGATAAAAATTAAAACTCTGTTCATCAAAACAAGAGAAGTGGAGCTCCTCCTCTCTTGTCATCAAGAAACAACTTAATATCAATAACRAAACCATGAACCAGTAGATATTTCAAAGAGACCAGCATTCATGTTTCAGTGAATGAACTCACCAGGTATTGCAGATTTCAATGGTAGAACACTTTCAGAGGTAAACTCATTGCTCCCAGCACCAGTAAAAGGCATGTCTATCTCTACATTAGCAGGCAAATGTAAAATAGCCTTTCGATCACAAGCAGTAACTCTGGATTTCTGATCTTGCACGGTATTGCTGTTTTCAGATCCAGCTGGCAATGTAGGAGACTTCTGAGCAGTCAAATTACTACCCTGCAACTCACCAACAACTAATCTCAAAAGGCAAAATTGACTAAATGTAATCTGAAGTATTCCTTCACACACACACAGAGCATGAGCTTCAAGACGGGCACCAGCCGTAATAAATAACTTATTGTTTATGTATGTTACGATCGACACATATCTATTTAAACAAATTGCATTGAGATACTTTGCTGAAAATCTACTTTAAACCATCTAGATTTAATGTATTCAGATCAGTTAGACTCAAGAAGAATACATATGCAACACTAAGCCATTAAACGTTTTGATTCCGCCAAACTCAATTTGATACTCTGATCAACAATCCAATGAACCAGCTTCCGAAGCATCAAATTCAAGATAAAATTCAAATTAGCATATTACACAATCACTCACAGGTTCAGCAAAAGTAACAATGCTCTCTTCGGAAGGAACTACATCTCCATTGGTAGCCTCTTTGGCTTGCTCACTAGTAGTTACTGGAATTTCCAAAGGATTAAACCTTGAGCTGGGAGCAGACGTCTTCGATGAACCGCCATCTACTGCAAAATTAAAATCAACAATCAGCTCAAAGTTCAACACAACACAAGAATAGAAACTCCAGAATTGCACGACATTCATCATCAGTCCATCATACAACTAGCTTCAGAATTGCACATGCAAGCCTCAAATGCTGAAATGGGATTGATCTTCAGATTTCAGTTTAATTCAATCAATGAAGATTAACAACTAATCAGACAAATAATAACAAAGCAGCTAACTTCAAAACCACTTTCATTCTAAGTTCTAAGGCATGTAAGAATCAAATACAAAGRAAAAGCAATACCATTTTGATAACTAAAGTGAGAAAGCATTACCATTTTTAAGATATCTCTGAAGTAGAGGCAAGTGGGATTTATCAAGTGAAGAAGATAAACCACGATTATCAGTATTCGAATCATCTTCTAACCATTCATTAGTAAACCCTCCAAAATTAGGCACTGAAGAAGAAATCCCATAACTAGGAATCATATTCAAGTCCTCTTCATCATCATCATCTTGCAAATCAAACCCTTCATTAACATCTCTACCATAAACCTCTTCGGTTTCTTCTTCAACTTCACCATCAACCAATCGATGATCTTTATAAGTCACTTTTTTGCGACGCACTTCAATCAAATGCTCGAGAATTTGATCAACACTACGTTTGTGAAGAAACAAAGCAGAAATCGCCATTAATGAAGCCCCAAAYAAAGCAGCCATTGCTAAATGAAGCATTGATTGTGAAGGTTCCATGATTAACCTCTTGGTCCAAATTTTCTGGGTTTCAGTTCAATTGAAGTGGGTTACACTCAGATTGTTAAATGAAGGYGGAATTTTTCTGGGTTATGACTGAACTAAATTAGGTTATCATAAAACGAATAAAGGAGCAATTTTTCTGGGTTCTGGTTAAATTAAAATGGGTKGTCTTTAAAAAAAACAATGAAAAAATTCTGGGTATTGGTTGAATTGAAATGGGTTGAACTCAGATTGTTAAATAKAGGAAGAATTTTTCWTATATTCACGGCATATTCAGGTTTTTTTTAGGGCTCTGTTATTTGTGAAGTAGAAAACTGTAATGTTTGTGTAATTGAATATTGTGAATTTGTGATAGTGGAGTGTGAGAAGACAAGAATTGTACAAAGTAAGCAAGTATTGAAGTGCCAAGTTTCAAATCCTCTTTCTCATACAAGTTTTATTTTAATGACTTGTTTCATGACTTCATTTGAGCCTTTTCTTGGGTTTTTATAATGTTGCATTTGTTTTGGCAGCKTAAACAAGTACCACTTGTCTCAAGATATTTTAGTGGGCCTTTTTTTATGCCTTTTGATGGATTTTGGTTGTATAGTATCTTGTTTTTTATACGGTATCGGATTTTTTTAGCTTCAAGTACATCTGAATTCGGCTTGCATAGGTGAYACTTRAAACAAGAGTTTATYCATACAATTAGGTTCAAATTCYAGACATGCTTAAGCAATATCAAGTTACTTACCACATGAGTCAACGCTTGTTAGTGGTAGACTCGTGTTYCTTGTTGGTTTGTTGTGGGTGTATAAAAATGAAGAGATAGCAAGACTAAATTGACATCTCATAGGAGGAGATGACTCAATGACACTTTTGTTGATAGTTGCTTGGACATTTTTCATACTGTCTCTTGTATTRGTATGACAAATCGACAAGTCATACACTTGATGACTTCAACGATGAGTCAAAAATTAAATAGGATATTATTGATAAGTCGATAAAGAYTACAAATYCAGTAGACACATAACAAAGCCTAACAGAAGCATAAATGGTGCAATGTACACGAAATTAGATAAATATTGCCTCCTGTATCGCGCAACTTTAATCTAATGTACTCAAAATAATATCGCCGTGTAAGAAACCCAACAAYATTACAMAATGTAAGAAGTATAACTAAAAGAAAGAAAGAAAAGGAACCACTGGGCTGCCTGRTGCAAAATACCAGACTCGCGTTGCAGTGAAAAAAATCAGAGGTAGCACTGTAGCAGTACTCAAGCAAGTTCAYCRCGAGTATCCATCCGTGGTCTGAGAAAGCAYGAAAACCCCCGCAAACCTTCAGTCTTCACTATGTCACTCTAAAGTCTAAACCGGGCCACTGCACAAAAGAAAAATTGTCCTCGATTCCTTTGTGCAGAAAAAAATCTTTACAAAAACCAATCCAACTTCATAAGGTGTATCAAGCAAGCTGCTGTGATTACAGAATGTAAGAAACTCAACAAGATTACAAAATGTAAGAAGTATAACTAAAATAAAGAAAGAAAAGGAACCACTGGGCTGGGCTGCCTGCTGCAAAAACCAGACTCGCGTTGCAGTGAAAAAAATTCAGAGGTAGCACTGTAGCAGTACTCAAGCAAGTTCAGCCCAAGTACCCATCCGTGGTCTGAGAAAGCAGGAAAACCCCCGCAAACCTTCCGTCTTCACTATGTCACTCTAAACCGGGCCACTGCACAAAAGAAAAATTGTCTTCGATTCCTTTGTGCGGAAAAAAATCTTTACAAAAACCAATCCAACTTCATAAGCTGTATCAAGCTGCTGTGATTACTGGCGAGCTCCAACACAAAGAGGACTCGAACAATTAAACGTACTTCGTATAAGAATTATGGTACTAATATACAACAGTCAAACAAAATTTTTGTGCACTTATACAACAGCAACTGCGAATTAATGCAATACATATGCATACATAAGACAACTAATTTTGCTGCATATAATTAACCCTCGTAATATATTCTAAATTCTGCAGTTGAAACTATAGGATGAAGATGTACCTCAAGCAACATGCTGGATCACAAGGTTCAGAGATCTGAGTCATGTTTGCTAGCCAAACACAGCTCGTGCAACTCATTCAGTATCCATTCCTCACCTGTATGTCCACCCAGCACCAAGACTCGTGTCCCACCAACGACACAGGTACTGTGGCCCCATGCAAACTTGGGTGGCTGCCCAGGAACATTAAGAGTTCTCCATGATGGTTTCTCCTCCGAAGGATCCAGAAGAAAAAGCTGGGAAGGAGAATGKAGGCCAGCAATTGAACCRCCAAATATYATGATCCGGCCACATGGCATGCTCACAGCAACATGATCAAGCCTTGGAGGAGGAACAACCCCTCCTTGGCTCCCCATTCCACAATCTAATTGCCTCCATCGAGGATTTTCACTCCCTGTATCGAGGGTATAGGCCTCACCTGATCGCAGCCTCAGTTGACCACTTTTCACCAATCCCCCAAACATGAATATCTTTTTTTTCTCATAAACAGAAAGCGAGTGACCGAGCCTTGAAGGTGGGGCCCATGGAGTAGGAATCTCCCTCCAAACTGGCCTATCTGTTGTGAGGTCGAGTAAGTATGTGTCACTTAAGAGCACCCCGGAATCTGTGCATCCCCCAGACACAACCAACTTGGACCCATCTACAGTGCACGAACTATGCCAAGACCGGCGGACTGGGGGGGTCCCGCCTGAGATTTCAGTCCAAGTTGGTTGCTTGGCATCTAGATCAAGGACAAAAACATCATTGAGCAAGCCCTGTCTTCCACACCCCCCAAACACAACAAGCCAAGACCCATTAAGGCATGAAAGTGTGTGGCCCCATCGACCAGGTGGTGAGGACTTGACTATCACACGGCGCCACTCTGGATGTTCAGAGTCAAGATTGAGAACAAAAGTGTCATCCATGGGCTGCATTCCAACACCCTCCCCGCCAAAGAGTACCAGCCGATTCCCTGCTGCACATGCACTGAAATTACAACGAGAAGGCTCCACCGATCCACCTACAGTAAACTTTCTCCAGGATACTGCCTCAAGAGTGGTGAGTTCTCTCGCAAGTCGAACCCATCCCAAGTTCTTTGTCATTAGCTCCAAATTACATGTTACTTCTCTGCCCCACAAATTTTGACAAACCATCTTCCTTACATGCTCATTTTTAGTTAACTGGTATATCCTTCTGCAAACAGACCCAATTGATGCTACATCTCTTGGAGTTAAGCGTGATAATATGTTGTAGGCAAGGACCTCATCGGAAAGTTGGAGAATGCCACACAGTTCTTCATCCTCGGTAGAGTGATCATCCATACACTTGAAACGTTGGTCATATGTCTGTTTGAAAACTGGGTAAGATACATGATTAAGGTTAATTTTTGCTTCTGAGAACAGCTGAATGCCTATGACATGTGTGACAGTTCCATCATCATCATATATTGGTTGAAGCCTCAGCCGGTTAACCAGGGGAGTGCCATCCTTTCTGAAATTAAGAAGCTCCCCTTGAAATTCTTCACCATCTTCAAGACATCTCCTCATCTCCGAAACAACGACAGGATCCACCAGAGGGTGCCTTCTTTGAGCATGAGGATCCCGATATTGTAAGAAACGACTGGAAAAAAAATTGCATTAAAATTCAATCTTAAATGTAGTAACAAAGGACTGGATATTTAATTTAGCGCAGGAATTGTACAAAAAACTTCATGGAGTTGGGTACAAAGAGTGCAATAGATCCAGAAGACAAGAAAAAATGACAGAATGAAGTAACTTGTAAGGAAAAGYGCATGAACAAGACATCCAACACTCCTCAACCAGGTGCGGAATAATGCAACAACAATGAAAATAAGATATTCTTCAAGATGGAAGACCGTTGAATTGCTTGCGATAAATTCCAATACTTTTACATCACTAAGCTACCTGATGACAATTCAAATATACAAAGGGAATGCCTCCTGTTGAACACCTATGTAGGAAGTCGGCAATAATTAAAATCCACGGTATAGGGGAGTGAACACCAAAGATCAAATTTATGAGTAGTACACCAAAGATCGATATATTGCAGCCACTCAGTCTCTAACTCAAATCGTTCGAACAAAATGGATACCCACCTCCAAGAGAAGACAAGAATATACTGTATAATCCTGACAATGTGGAAAAAATCAACATTGCAAGATTTCCATTTTTATTTTTTTTTACCATAGTTACAGCTTCTTTTTCAGGACATTGCCATTTGCCATGTTACAAGTCCTCATTATTTCTCCTTAAGTACCCTCATACTCGACGGTCCACGCTCATCCAATCAACATGATAAGAGCTTACAATCATCTCATATTCCATCTATATCATTCTCAATGGTCTTAGTCACTGGGAGAACATAAGAATGGATATTCCTTATTTTGTGTCAGATTTCTTGGTGACTCAGAACGGAAATGAGAATCGATTCTAGAATCTCTAACCAATGTATTCCCTCACTCTCATTATCTGTGTCAGTGCATGCATGATATACAGGTTATCATTCATTACTAGGACCTAAGCTCCTTCAGCATAAACTCCACCACACCCAAAATAATATATCTTAACTGATATTTAAGCATTGTTAGTGACTAATCTTTAGTATTAGGCTATTTGCCTAATAGTTAGGTGACACCTACCTAGTGAAAAGACCACATTACCCTTATAAAGATAGCCAAAAGTTGATCTAGCAAGGGCATATAGGTAAATTCCCATTCATAAACATCTAACTTTGCTGGCTTATGCTAATGTGTACACCCACAAACCCAAAAAATATCTTCCCCTGCATTAAACCTTYATTAATCACTTTTCTTTTTTCTAATCTAATTAAAAGAGCTGAAATTCAAATTTACAGCCAAAAATATCATCCCCTGAATTATTATTTATTTAAATTGCTAAGKAAAATTTGAAGAAAAATTCAAAACTTKAAGAACACTGTAATTCACAGCTCACATTACAGCACACATTGCAAAGAACAGCTGAAACAAACAATATATCCTTGCATAAAACAATCAAAACTAGCATCATAATGAATAAAAATCAAACCTTGCATTACAACAATGAATAAAAATCCAAACTTGCATTACAATACTGAATAAAAATCAAAACTTGAGATGAATACTCACCAATTATGACCAAGACTTCATTAGCCGCGTACCAGTTGAGATCTCAAAGGTGGTATTGACATAAATGATGGGAAACTCAAATTCAAGCGCATCACATACTACAATTGATGGTGTTGGTGTGTGGTGGAATAATAGTAGCTTTGTACAACAAGCTTTCATCATTCTCTTCATCATCAAATCATCTTCATCATCAATTCATCATCATCATCATATGTTGTTGTTGAAGAAGTCTGTTTCTGGGGAATTTGGTCTTTCCAGAACGAATGTTGGTTGACATCATCATCATCATCATCCATCATCATCACATGTTATGAACCGCCATAATAACAAGCTTCTTTCAGCTTATGCATCTCTCTCTCTTCTCTCCTCTTCTAAATTTGGTTCTCTCTCTAAAAATGTGATGCTTTTTGGACAAATGAAGGTTTGTTTAGTGTGTTGGAATTTTAGGTGTGTATTTGTTCATTTTATTGACACAATGGACTAAAGAAAATGCCCTTGTTTGCTGTTATATTTACGAGAATACCCCACCCTATAAGCACTTACAATTTCCAAATACGAAAATTGTGGTATTGCTCGTTTGTATATATACTCCATCCGTATCAGTTTAACTGCAACAATTGTTTTTCACGTTTATTAAGGAAGAAATTTAATAGGGTAAACGAATAAATTAATGAAATTATTGTAAAACAATCAACAATGGGATTGTACGATACCAATACTAAATTATTTCATATAATTTGTCCATTTACACATTTAAATTGTCTCCTGGATAAGTGTGGAAAAAATTATTGCAATTAAACCGATACGGAGGGGGTACTTTAGAAGTCCGACAAAAAGGATCCTACACCAATGTGTGATTTTCACGATACACAACAATGAACAACAATAAGGCTCTCTTTTTTGGAGGAAAACATTTTTAGGCTCTGTTTGTTTTTGAAGGAAAATGTTTTTCAGGAAAAAGATCCTTCACGAGTGTGTGAAGTTTTGCACCGCCAATGTCAACCTAACCCACAACAAACCACTTCCTCTCAACCCACAATAGCCATCTACAAAAGACTTCTGATCCAAATTTCCTTTTTTAATTTTTACGCGATGAGCTACATGAGTGAAACCCGACACAAATCCTATTTATTTCAGAAACTGTGCTGTGGGAGGCGGGGGGAAATACCCCAGCCTAATGCTGGAATGAGAATCAATCCCTTGCCAAAGCCAAGGGGAAGTGGGTGTGCTTACCACCAAGCTACACCCTCAATTCTAAACTTTCTTAGCTTGTTAGAATTAAACACATGTACATCCCTCCATTTATTATTAGCAATCAATTTCAATTAGAAATGAAAGTGAGATTACTAACTATGCAATTTTGGAGATTAAAACATGTAAAACATGTAGTCTTGCATCAAAATATTAATTTTATCAAAATAAATCATATAATGTGAGTATTGATTGTTATACGGAGTATTCAGTTAAATTTTTTAATTTTTTTGGTAATTGATTAAAGCTTTTTTCCGCTTGATGGATAATATAATTAACACTCTCTTATGTTTAAGGGAGAGGGGATCCACGTCTAGCCGAGATGCATCAATCTTAAAAATAGCCCAAATTCAAAGGGGTTAAGCGAAAGAGAGAGGGTTGCAGCATGCTATTGGGGATAGACAATGGCGATGATGGGTTGTGGTGAGGCGGTGGTGGGTTGTGCTTCATGGTGGTGGCCCGGTGTTGGGTGGAGCTTGGTTGTTGTTGTACAAGGGATAATTTGGGAAAAGTGTTATATTTTTTGGGGCAAAAGTAAATAATTGGGGGCGATGCTTAACAATGCCTTCATTAAATGTACATTATTCACTCTCATTGCACCCGAAAATTAAGTTTTATTTAAACGGCAATCGAGGAAGGATATTAAAATCATAAAAGGCAAAAGTGTAATATAGAAYCAAGGCAAAGGGCAAAATGGGCAAGGAATAGTCCACGCTGGTGAAGTAACAACCACGTGTCATTAAAGATATTTTTCCATGAAAATATCTACAGAAGTGAACGAGCCACGGTACGAGGTCCACGTCATCGTTTGGAAGATATTTTGTAAACCTTGCAAAATTTCGGATTGGAAAGAAATTGAAATTGGGATGTACCCCAAAAATGGAATGAGACATGAAAATTGGAATAATCGAATATTAGAATCCAACCATCACTTTGATTTCTTGGTACCATTTTTATGAATGGCTACTCCATCCGTTCCGATATATAATGTACCTAGATTGTTTTGCACGGCGATACATGCTTTGTTATGTAAATTTCAAAATACTTAAAAATGAAAATTTTAAGTTAGAAAATTATTTATCGCAGTTTTCAAGTTTTTATATATTATTAATCTTCTATTTTCTTTGTTAATTAATAGCTCATTATTAAAAAAATTAAACTATTAGTAACTTACTATTATGTAAGTGGTGTTTTGAAATTTTAGGTGGATATCACCTTTTTCATATTAGAAAAGTCAAGGTATTTGGTCAATTATATCATTGACATAATTATGCATATAATTTAATTGTTTTTTTAGTGAAAATTTTTTGTAATGTACGCCTTATATCCTTCATAAGGTAATTACGTATTTTGAAGGGGGGACACCATCTTCCTCCCCCTTCTCTTATATAATAGAGATTTTTTAAATTATATATTGTACGTTAATTAATGAGAATTAGTATTTGAATAAAATATGTTGATATTACTTAAAAGATGTATTTTAAAAAAAAAAAATTGTTTAACGATTTGTGTATGAAAATTAAAGTGGATCTTTTTCATATTTTAAAAGACTGGATGATGTAAGTTGGGTGAAAATCAAAATAAATGAGGAAATAAGAAAGGGATTATGAGAAATTATTATTAATGTAAAAGTACTAATGGCTAGGAGGCACATTTCCGATTCAAACTTTATTTTGGAGCCAGGAATCAGACCGGTACGACCGGATCTAACTAGTCGCGGCTTCGATCCTTAAATTTCTGGCCCGTCTGGTCTAAGCCGGAATTTTCGTTGGAACTGAAACCTGGTTCAATACATACTTTAAATTTCAAGAGTATGTATTTCGTATTATATATTCTTGTTGTGAACTTGTAAGTTTTTAATCTGTTGATTGTGTATTTAAATTAAGATTTAAGGAGTATGAATTAAGTAAGTGCCAAACCAACGATTTGTAAAAGAGTATGATTTATATTGTTAAAAAAGTGCTTAAGAAAATCAATATTTTAATCAAAAGTATGGTCCAAAATCGATCCGAACTGGTTTTTTTAAACCTGGTCTCGGTCTACATCTGGACCGTCTTTGGACTGGTGTCACTCCAAAAAATAACATTAATGAGTAAAAAAATATAAGTATAAAAAATGAAATAAGGTACTTGACTGTTCAGAAAATATGATTAAAAAAATATTTCTCCTACATCCATTTATTCAAGGCCCTCAGCAGTAACTGGTCATTGATAGAAAGTAATTTTCAACAAGTTGGCCATGATAGTTAACATAATCTATTACTCCATAAGTTAAGCTAAGATAAAATCATTCTAATTGTTTAAGGATATTTATATAAATTAATACTTTGTACTTCGTATATTTATTTCATTTTACTATATTTATCTAATTAAATTAAAGTAAGTAAATTACCGCATAGCCTTACAGTAAATTAGCCAGTAAATTATCACATCAATATACTCAAACATTGCAATATTAGCTTTTTACATTACAACAAAAAAACACTTCTATTAAAAGTTATCTTAAAAGGTTAAGTGTTACGTAAAAATAAATTTATTAAAATGAAATACTCTATAATACGTCCGTTTTTTTAATTTAAATGATTATAAATAATCGCCTACAAAACTTTTAGTAAACAAACTAATCACAATCAAAGAGTTTTTTTTTCATTGATTTACTAAAAGGGTCACTATGATAGAGAATAATAAACCTTATTATTTTGATGATAATCACAAGAAGTTAAACAGTATAATTATTGATGATAATATTATGAGGAATATCCATTAGGTATGTTGCCTAAACAATCCACATGGATTTGCAAACTCACCGACATTTTTAAATTTAAGTTACTTAGTGGCATGGGTAGATGGTTTTTCAGAGAGAGGTTGGGGTGATGTGGTTAACCGCCACCATATATTTTAAGTGGAATTTTCCTGTACATTCCTCGGAAACGATAGATAATATCTCATGCAATTATCACAAAGGTCAGATCACTACCACACCATTTTCAGCATTCACATGTAAAATATGTAAAGCTAGTGCTCCTAGTAGCTATATTATGTGAGTACAAAATATAGGTATGCATCACAGTGTTCTGTGCTTTTCGTTGCTTCTTCATATCAAGAACTCAACCCAAACATATGTTACATATACCTCTTCATGTTATTTATGTTCATAATCTCTGATCAATTACGAAAATGTTATGCACATCACATTATGTTCGTAATCTTTGAGGATTATCATCATCTCTTTGCTCATRGCCGCCTACAATGGCCCTCTCATTCGCCTTAGTTGCCTGCAAAATGCAACTCTAGCTCTTAAAAAAAAAATCATTGTAGCATGTAATTAAGTGGTATGTAACGCATTAAGACATTAGTAACAAGGAAGAACATTGCAAATATCGCGAGTATAGTAGTAAAATTTGACCTGTTTTTGCCATTTGGTAAGAGAGGCGACTATGATTAGCAGTATCGATTGCAAGACAGACCCTACTAGTATTCCGATCCATAGACCCTTGGCGTTCATATGATGAACAAACCCGAGAACTATGGAAACCGGGATTCCTACTAGGTAAAATGCTCCTAGGTTGATGTACGCTCCWATTRGCTGCCATCCACTCCCTTTTGCAACTCCTGAAAATTTGGTTCCATTATGTTAGTAGTATCACTAGTAGAAAAATAGACAAAAGCTGCACCTCAAATGTTTTGGAGTTGTGTAAAAACAGTATATATATGCTAGCTGTTAACTAGTAATCTAGTATACATAATCGCATTATTATGAGGTAAAAGATGCATTTCTCTTATTTGATCGAGTTGTGTGTAATTCAATTTCATCTGTGTTAAGTATGGTAACAATGCGCGATATGATGCTAATTTAACTAGCTCGGGAAGAGTAGTTTTGATGAGAACGTACTGACCAGATAAGACCATCTGCAGGCCATCAGTGATGATGGAGAGGCAGAGGAATGGAACCAAAGTTGCAACATAAGACACCACTTGTTGGGTGTGACTGTAAGCATATCCCACCATATGGCGAAAGCCAAACAGAATCACACTCGRGACAGCAGTTTCTATAACAACCGCGCATATCACAACCCAGGCAGACAGCTTTGCTGCCTTTGCATTCCCTGCACCTAGCTCATTTGCCACCCTTATGCTGCATTTTTTTTTTAATACAAAAGGAACGTCATGGATGAAATACTAGGCGAATATTATCAGTAGGAGCAAWGCYAATGTTTGGAGAGAACGAAGAGCAATATATACCATACTGAAACGCCTAATCCAACCGGGACTGTGAAAAGCAATGTCGATATGTTCAAGCTGACATACAAGAAATTAAATTACTCCCTGAGTCCGAAATAGCCTAACCACTTTGTAAAGTGTGATTTGAGTCACAGTTTACAAAATGGATAGCTTCTTTCGGATGCAAGG
>SNQN01000058.1:177694-189516 GCA_008642245.1 Bassia scoparia | reverse complement strand
CTATTAGCTTGTTACATGCCTATTAACAAGATGAATATGTCATAATAACTCATAAGAAGACATTTTCCATGCCCTTACTCTCAAGTTGTCAAGATTTGCGCAACCACATCATAGATGCTTCAATTTAGATTATCGAACGTTTCTTGAATTCCTTCTTCTTTATCGAGTTACGTAACAAACTAACAATGTAACGGATATATATATAGTTGCATAGTCCTTTAGCTAGATAAATCCGCAACATATACTGGTAAAAAAAAACATATGAATTCAAAATATTCAAATAATACGATATGAGAGACGTAACGGTTACAAAGCTATGTTATGTGCTACAATTTATTGTGGAACATACACTAACCTTTATATATATACCGCGTTTTTTAACAAATCTTAGCTCCCCTTCTCTTCAATGCTTAATCACTAGATCAAGCTCTACATCATTAGAAGCATCATTTCCATCTACTACCTTTACATTACCATAACCTAATTTATATTGATATTTCCTAGCACAAATGATAAAATACATGAAATTTACTACTCCCATTATAGCAAGCAAYTAGTAAAAATAGTCCACTCTTCCTTGGTTTATATCATTAGTCAACCAATTAGGCTTGTTATGTCCTCCAGTATACTTATGCACCAAACTCACCACAACACTGCTCAAGTAGTTTGCACCAGCGACCGTGCAAAAGAACATAGAAGTAGCCATGCTTCTCAGATTCTCAGGAAACTGCTTGTTGTAAAACTCGATTTGCGCAATGAAGTTGAAGCCCTCTGCGAGCCCCAGCAGCACCAGCTGAGGGACTAGCCACATTATGGACACCATTTGGTGGTGCACATTCGCGGCGTGCCTTCTCTTTTGCTCGGCCAGGCCGGCCACCACCATCGAGAGGATCGAGAATACGATGCCTATCCCCATCCTTTGGAGGAGGGTGAGGCCGTTGTCGTGCTTTGTGACCTTCCTTAGGGCTGGCACGACGACACGGTCGTAGATTGGCACCCATATGCCTATTGTGAGCATGGATATGATGCCCTATTGGAGCCGGAGGATTGGAACTTGGGGCCTAATGCTTTCGGTCCATGATCATGGCCTGTGAGACGCGAATGTGCGATTGTTGTGCCAGCTGATGTGAAACAGATAAGTGCCTGTGCCCAAATTGGGTGGGGAGGAATTGATCACAACATTTTACTTGTTTCTATACCTTCCTTGACACCTGCAATAACACCCTGCTGGTTCCTGTGTTTGCTGTTCCGCTATGTCTTTAGCCCTCCTTCTTGTATCCAATGCTGCCTTGTTTAAACAGCTGCGAAATCAATAATCCTGTAGTCAGACATTTATCAGAAATTTCTTGACGCGAACGCATACTATGCTCAAGTTTCAAAATACAGTTCCGTATTGGAGTTAACACTTATTTTACCTAGGTACCGTACACGTTTAGGATAGATACTTGGTACTTTTTTTACTTTCCTTAATGTTAAAAATGCTATTGACAATAGCGATTTTAGCGTTAAAGTCGCTAGATTTGTGGAATAGCAATTATTAACATTAGATAGAAACAAGCAAAAATCTTCAGAGTAAATTAGGCAAAAACGCTACTGATAGTACGATTTACAGCGTAATCGCTATTGAGGTAGCGATTTACCACAGTATAAGTTATGGTAGTAGCGATTTTAGGCAAAATCGCTACAATGCTACGACAGGTAGCGAATTTACATATAAATCGGCTAACTGTCAGTAACGAATTTTGTCTATGTTTTTTTAATAAATTTACCTAGTACCGTCCTACGTGGACGTACCTAGGTAAATAAGTCTCAATCATAGCAATCCCGTATTTTGAAAACTGTGGAGCAATAGTGAGTCAAAAATTCCTTTTAACATGGAATGAATATCATTATGACGTATTCACGTGACTGGAAATTAAATTATAATTTCCAGTCACGCGATCATTTTACCAGGATAGTCACGTATTCATGTTAAAAAATGCAATAATAAGCACGTACATTAATAATTAAAGTCTTGACAGAAGGGCTGGTAAGCGTACGATTATTTGATCGGTGAGAGGAGAAGGACTCAAGAACACGGTGACAGGGGACATGGAAAACACCCTTGTGACGACCAACGAGGAGGGAGGCGCGCTTCCTATAGGCAGCAACGAAAACCCGAAAATGCTAGAGAAGACGCTCCTTCGCTTGATGTAGACGAACAACCTCATCCGAAGAAGAAATAGCAGAATGGAGCAGAACATGAGACTGGTGGGGAATGCCAAACCCCCAGACCCAGCTGACAGAGTCCTGAATGTAGACAAACAACAGTGAGAGTGAGCATCACACAACATGAACGTGGTGTAATACAGTTGTAGTGCTGTTAATCCCTCTTCTGCCTTCTCTCAGTGGTGTGGTCAAACTGATCAATCCGAATGGCATGCTGCAGGGCCTATATGCCTGCTGTCCCGATGCTCAGGAGCCCGAGGCTTAGTACAGAAGCCATTTGGGGCCGGTGGGCTTTGCGCAAGACGAGCCATTTGTCGCGGGCCCCCGGCTAGTGTTCTGGTCTTCTGGTCGTTTTAGGGCACCAGGGGGTGTGAGGGTTGGGATCCATGCTGTTAGGGTTAGTGTCACTTCCCTGTTAAATCAAATCAAATCAAATCAAATCAACCCGCGCATTATGCACTCGCCAAAAATCTAGTTAGTACCTTAAATTACATAGGCAAGTCTTAGGTGCATCGGGCGTATACAATAAATTTACTGTGTAACAAATTAGAGTGACCTTTTGGTTCATATGTAATTTAATTTTGATCAATACAGTGACCCTTATTCGTTTATCACTATATTGATATAAGTAATAAATAATGAGTCAGTTATTGATAATGTAAATGGTCACTATATGCTTGGTGCACAATAAATTTATTGTGCATACTGATACATACAACTATACAAGAACTTCTGAAATTACAATCTAATTACTGTCTTTTATTTTTTATATTTAAAGAGAAAAACAATTCATTAATAAAAGAGTTCATACGACATTTAAAAAAGTAATCAAATATATCAAATACAAACAAATTGAATTAAATAAAATTTCCTTATCAAAACTACGATCGTTCGAATAGATCTTGGCTGTGATTTGTGGGCATCTCTCTATACGCTGATGTATACAACCTTTATCGGAGACAGTCTGACAATCACTCATTAACTGTATTTAAGTTGAGGTACTAATTAGATTTTAAAAACAATGTGTTACATGTAATTAATTAACTATTCTTAATCATATATTACGTTGTTGTTACGCTACGCCCTCTTACATTAAAGTGAAAATTATAAATAGTGTCAAGAACCAAATTATTGCGTTTATTTCGTTACGTAGGGAGTGGTCATTTTTTAAAAAAGCTATGTGACCTCGTGGGTCTATAGTACACTCCAAAAGCTTATCTAGAAGGTAGATAAAGTCATGAAAGAGTGATGTTGATGATTTTCTAAAACAATTTGAAGTGTAAGTTTATTGCTACAACTACTATGCAATTATGCCCCTGTTTTCAATAGATTTGTTGGCAATTTGTGTTAATAAGCTAAGATTGCTCACTTTTTAGGGTCATTTGACTAACTTGATTTCTTAAGCAAGAGGACATGAAAGAACCTTCTATTACTTTCTTAATTACATTATTAATTAAGCAAGCTAAGCTAGTAGTCAATTAGTCATGATCTTACCACAGTAATTATTGTACTTGAAGCATATATATGTTCTTGCACTGCTTCATGAATAATCTTAGCTTTAATTTCTAAACCACGATTTTTTTTTTTTTTTTGTGTACTAGTGTCAAATATTTTAATTTATTACTCCATATTATCCTTTTATGTCGAGTCCATTTGCTACAATCACTTCGACCTACATACACTTTATATTACTTTTTATGAACGTGTTCATATCAATCGACTCATTAGGGTAATTTTTTTTTTCTATCTTGAAGTATTGCTACGTGCCTATGTGGTTATTTAGTGATAATATTGATTGGGTTGATTAACCTAAAAGTCGAAAATCTACATCGATATAGTAAGATAGCTTCGTTTTTTTAGTCCTAACATAGTGCGTGTTGTGTCACCCTCTTTAATTTGCATGAAATTGACGTTACTTTTAGTGGGGATTTCACTCCTAACTAAGGTTCATTTTTATAATTTTATTTTTACTTTAACTTTCACATGAATTATGTACTCCGTACTATATATATATGATCCAAAAATGACATGAATAATTGACAAATGCATAATTATTATATATATATATATATATGAATTGTAATTAGGTTGAATTAGGTTATTACCAGAAAAGAAGCCAAAGAACCAATAACAATTGCCCAAAATCGACCAATAAAGGCATCAGAGAGAAAAGCACCAAACAAAGGACCAAAATTAGAGACTCCTGAGAAAATGTTGATGATATTTGTTGCAGCAACTTGGTCCATATGATACTCTCTCTTCAAATACACCATAAAATTGGCTAGTACCCCAAATGTTGCTAGCCTCTCGAATGTCTCATTTCCTGCACCACCACCATAAGCCGAGTCGAGTGATATAGTTTATAAGATATATCTAGCTAGCTCAATGATTTGGTTACGGTTATGATCGATTCTATATATGCAATTTGACCGACCTTTATGGTATGGTAGACGAAAGTGTATTGTTGTAGAATTAATTATATTATCGTAAGATCTGAAACTATATGTGTTATCTATCAAGTGATGAAGAATAAAATATATAATAAGATATGCGATGATGATTGAATTGTAATTAAATGTAGTTTATTGTTATTTGTTCGTTAATATACGTAAGTTATATGAATTATTGATTCATAATATAATTCGCTTTTTTTGAATGAATGAATGATAGAAATAATTTGAGAAAAAAAAAAAGTGTCATATAAAAAGGAGGTTTAGTAAGTGAAATGAATAAAAGTGTGAAAAGTGGTTAAATAGAGTGTGGTTTGGACTTTTTTTCTTAAAGTATTAAGATTTTCTTCATTTGTTCCCATTCACTTTTTGGCTAAGGCAGTCATCAACTCATCATGGATTCATGTATTGCATAATGTGATGTTGTCTATATTACTTGTGCTAATTTATTTATATTGACCTAATTGATATTTAATAATTAATTTAATAATCACTTTCTTTACTAATGCATCATGTAATTAATTTTTTTAGGTAACACGTTTATATTTTGCTGAGCATAATTAAATTGTTTTTTATTGTTAATGTGCTATATATTCTAATTACAATAAGCAACTTGTTATTTGTCAAAAACAAACTTAAGATTTTGTGTATAACTTGTAAATAATAAATATAAATATGTTATTAGCATTTAAGAGCTTAAATTTTGTAAGTCGTTCTTTAGTTTATGTGTAGATGTATTCATTACAAGAGTAGCAATAATAACTACTAGATGGGAATTTTTCTAACCTACTACAATTTCATCAATGATTGCTATTGCGTTAATGAATTGACATAACGATTTGAAAGATAATAAGTGATTATATCCTAATTTAATTAATTAACACTACTAGGATCGAGCTACCCCCATTTAATAAACAATTAAGTTATTGACTTATGTTTTTTAAAAAAATTGCAAGCACAAAAATTAACTCTGCTCTCACATACAAATTATAGATGAATTATAACTTGTTGTGTAAGGACATGCATACTCGTAAAATTACAAAAAACAACATTTCGAGTGAAAACTCATGATATTATAGCCATCATTAAAGTAGGGTTTTTTTTAAGTGTGTGACTACTCTAAGAAGCAGTCATGGTGGATCCATCATTTTAGTAGATGAAAAGGTGTAAAGGTAGTAGCGGTGAGGTAGATGAATTTGAGGAGGGAAAAGGTATCGTAAACAGGTAATTATTATGATTTTTTTTTGACAGAAAGAGTATGTTATTTAAGAGTTGTTCGATTCCTGTTTTATTTTCATTTCATAAAAGGAAACCAAAAAAATAAGTGTTTAGATTTTTTTCTATTGCTAAAAGTAATTCAATATTTATGATTCCAGATAAGTTTACAGAACTTTATCTTTTATATTATATTAATCATTTTTCGATTTTAAGAAGGGATATAAAACCACAACAATGTCAAACAGGACTTAAATACATGATTATTAAAAAAAAGTGGTTGCCCCGTTTTCAGCTTCCTCTTTTAGGGAGTAGCGTGCCAGACTTTGTGTCGGAGGACTTTTTGCTTGTTAAACTTAACCCTAATTTGCTCTGTGATTAGACATTTTGTATTGTGTTAGAAGTACGGTCATGGTTTAATAAACAAATTGTGTCCATTTTATAAGGTTCAAGACTCATAGAATGTAGGACAATTTTGTATTCCGTATTATATTTCTTTATATAATGATCATTTAAAAATTAGTAAGACATTAATCGAATAGGTGTATATATATAGATTGTTCATTCAAATATGAAAAACTAGTTAATTAATATACCTACGAGTTAGTAAATTATAAGATATTCTAAAACCATTATTTTATTGGCCCAAGAGTTTAGATGTTATCGAGAGTTTCACAATAAATTATTGATTGTGACCAGATTGAAAATGACACTTTTTGCATCAAGATATAACCTTTTTCATCAATATAGACGTGACCTTATGTATTATCACATATTAATGATATAAAGTGAATAGTATTGGGTAATAACATTATGAGATTAAAAAAGGTCACTATATAGTTATTGATGTAAATAAATATTGTGCACTGATGCATACAAAACTCTCTATTCTTTCATTTCTTTTATTTTTGACCGGAATCTTTTAATTGTTTTTGTACTCTTTCCCGTTGTATAAGATTAAGCAAACATCTATATGACAGGCCAAATACCTTATAGTAAAGTATTTCGAAGTTATCAAGAAATTGGAAGAATAGTACGATATATTGTTTTGCAATGAGAGTGGCCCCCGGGGGCTCGGGTAACAATAAATTATGTAGACTCTTTGCGCAAGTTGCAGAATAAAGAAACAGAAATCTTTTTAAAAGATGAAGACAATTATTAAGGCAATGAGAAGATAACGAAATCGAGTGAATTATTATATTTGTGAGTTTTGTTAGAAGATTAGAAAGTTCTGAAATTAATTTGTAGAAAGATTTTAAAAAAAATGTTTGATGCTTAAGTTTTCTAGTTATAATGTAAAGTTCATTTGCTTGGGAATGACTTAAGTCTTAATCGATTACCCTATATTGGTGTGTATGGTTGGATTTAGGGGTGAGTAACACTGACAGCGAATGCAATTTACGTTGAATTTATACTGTGATGTTTCACTATGAAGCGCAGACTAACTTCGTTCTATGTAGTATAAATATCATGAATGATGCCTTTTTATCAGTTTATATCTCGAAAAAATAATTGGAGGAGATAGGAAGAGAGAAAGAAATATAGACCTAGAATAAAAGGCATAGATTTCCATCCACCGGGCTTAGTTTGCTTTGCGCACGCCGTTGTATCGCCCTTACCGCCACCATGAGCTTCTCCTACGCCGGAAGTTTCCTCCATTGATGTCTTAGAGAGTTTTCTCCCATAACAACAATATGATGATAGCCAAGAAGAAGAAGAAGAAGAATGTGTTTGCTCTTTGTTAGTATTGCTATCCATGACAAATATGCTCTCTTAGCTTACTAAATTATTGCTTCTTTTCTTAGAAGAGAMAAATAGACGTACGAGTGCATTAATGCTTAGCTAAAGCCTTTGTTACAACCAGCCAAATGCCATTATATATACGAGACAGAAAGAGAAAAGGTAGCATCATGGCATCTATGATTGTATGAAGGCTAACAAAATGTTAGATGTGTGAGATATGACAATATCGCACATAACACATGGTCTATAGTTTTTTTTTTTTTTTTTTTTTACTAGTGCATGAGGTGGACATGGATCGGGTCGGTACGAGGGTTAGTTTGGCATGTATGAGTTGATTTTGACCCAACACGTGTCCATTGCTGGTATGACACGACATGACATAAGAAAATTGACATGGGAGAAATGTAAACAACATTCTAAACTTTGACACGAGCCTAACACAAGCACGTCGGTCAATTCGCACGCATGTCAACACGCTCATTTCAGGAAAAAAAATCATAAATATAGGAATTATAAGTGAGGTACGACACGATCCGTGGGTTGAGATGTGCACATGTATCACTTTTAGAAACTTGACACGAATCCAATGTGACACAATAACGTTGCCTTAGCCTATATAGGCCNAGTCCCTTCTCTCTCTTTTGTGGAGTTAGGGTTTTCCCCCCAGTCTAGGGTTTTGCTACCGTTTTGGTTCGGTTATTTTCTCAGTTTCCATGGCTGATGAGCTTGCTTCTAAGTGTGCTAGCCTCAATATCTCGGAGGAGGAGGAGGCTGTTGTGGAGTTAGATACCAATGACTTATCTGTTCAAACCGATAAAACATCCCTCATGCTGGTGGGGAAATTGCTGACGGATAGACCCTTTAACGTTGAGGCCTTTCGGTCGACGATGTCTCAGGTTTGGTCTCTCTCGTGCAAACCGGTTATACGGGCGATTGGCACAAACCTATTTGTTTTCCAGTTCTTTCATTGGCGTGATAAGGAGAAGATATTAACGGGTAGACCGTGGTGTTTTGATCAGAAGCTTTTGCTCTTGAATGAGATATCTGGGAATGAACAACCAACTGAGGTATCCCTTGATTTTTCTCCTTTCTGGGTTCGTATTTATAATCTCCCTTTTAACTGTCGTACTAATAAGGCGGTCTCGGCCATTGCTAATAATATTGGGGAGGTGCTTGAGGTGGAGGAGGATGAACTAGGGCTAGATAATTTTCGTAGAGTGAAAATCTTGATGAATGTCCATAAGCCGCTACGTCGCACACAAAGGGTTAAGAATAAAGAAGGGAGTATTGTACGTATTGAATATAAATATGAAAGGCTTCCATACTTCTGCTTTTTGTGTGGGATTTTGGGCCATAATGATCGAGATTGTGTTAACGTGGTTTCGGAGGAGGGGGACGAAGCTCCTGGATGGGGAACGTGGCTGAAAGCTTCGCCTAGGAAGGGTGCGGCAAAGTTAAAGGATGAATTCACTACTCTGAAGGCTAGTAGGAAAACTTTATTTGTGACTAAACATGGCGAGGCTAGCCCTAATGTGCCAAAGGAGTTCCCTGGTGATGGGTGTGGGAGAGAAGCGGAGGGGGTGGCTAGGGGTCATGCTCAGGAGGTGGTGTCGGGGGGTGTTGGTGGTGGTGCTAAGGGGGATGCATCGAATGTGGGAGGGGCTGCTAGGGTGGGTAACGGGGAGTTGGCTGCCGTAGGGGTGTCGACTGGGGAGTGTAGGGGTGGTTCAACTGTCAGAAGTGGTCGGACGTATAAGAAAATAAGAKGGGAGGAGAAAGGGTGTGTGGAGGTGCTTGGGGCTAGTGACAATGCCCTTCACGTGGGGGATGGAAAGCGGAGGTCGGCGATGGTTGATGTGGTGATGGTGGATGCGGCTAAGGGGGGTAAACGTGCCCGCATGGATGGGGTTGTGGATATTGTGTCTGAAGTAGCGGTGGATGGGTTGAACCCACACCGCGAAGAGCCATGATTCTTCTAAGTTGGAACTGTCAGGGGTTGGGCAATCCCCCGACAGTTGGTGCCCTCCGCAATATTTGTTGGAGGGATAGGCCTAATGTGGTCTTCGTTATGGAGACTATGGTTGATTCGAGGTCGCTGGAGAGGGTGAGGAATAAGTGTGGTTATTCGCAAGGGCTGTGTGTGAGTAGTGAGGGGCTTTCGGGTGGCTTGGGCTTTTGGTGGAAAGATGTCGGGGTGGAGGTGGTTTCGTACTCGGCTCATCATGTGGAGGCCCGTATTCTAGGGCCTAATGGTGAACCGACGTGGAGGGCGATTGGTGTGTATGGGTGGGCGGCTTCGGAGCGTAAGTATCTTACATGGGAATTGATGAAGAATCTCAAGCGTGATGATGGTTTGCCACTGCTGATGTTTGGGGACTTTAACGAAATTGCGAGTGAGCGTGAGAAGGAGGGTGGTGTGGCTCGTGATGATCGTCGAATGGCRGCGTTTCGGGATGCCATAGATTTCTGTGGTCTTCGTGATCTGGGGTATAGGGGTAGTATATTTACTTGGCAAAGGGGGAACTCTCCTGCTACTTTTAAGCGTGAGCGGTTGGACCGCATGTTGGCTACTGGAGATTGGTGTGCTTTCATGGGCAATTGGGATGTGCTCCACTTGCCTATTTACAAATCCGATCACGCTCCCCTTTTGCTAAATGTGTCGTCCAGATTGCGGAGGCGGGGTGGTGACCGGTTGTTTCATTTTGAGGCCCTATGGCTCTCTCGGGAGGAGTGTGCTCAGGTGGTTCAAGAAACGTGGGAGGAGTGGAGGGGCGGTAGTGTGTTGGAGAGGGTTGCTGCGGTGTCGTCTAAATTAACGGAGTGGGCTGCGACCACTTTTGGCTGCCTTAAGAAGAAGATTCGGGACACTGAAAGACGGTTACAACAAGCTCAACGGAGGTTTCCCGACGCTTCTATGATGGCCCATTGCTCCTCTCTTTCGGCGGAGTTGGATGAGTTACATAGGTTGGAGGAATCCTACTGGCATGCTCGTGCTCGCGCTAATGAGTTGCGTGATGGCGATAAAAATACTAAATATTTTCACCATAAAGCCTCTCAGCGGAGGCGGCGGAATATGATTATGGGTTTGAATGATGCTGCTGGAAATTGGAAGTCTTCTCCGGAGGATATTAATGCCATCATTGAAGAATATTTTGCCACCCTCTTTGCTTCTGGAGTTCCTTCTGATTTCGAGGCAGCGTTGGGTGGTCTTAATAGAGTGGTCTCGGAGGAGGTTAATGTTCATCTTGACCGGGAGCCCACGAAGGAGGAGGTTCGGGATGCGTTGTTTCAAATGCACCCAAACAAAGCTCCGGGGATCGATGGTATGCATGCCCTTTTTTACCAGAAATTTTGGCAGATTGTGGGGGATGATATTGCTAATCATGTTCGGTCTTGGTGGCGTGGAGAGGTTGATATGGCTGAATCTAACAAGACTTGTATTGTCCTCATTCCGAAATGTTCTGATCCGAAATCTGTTATGGAGTATCGTCCGATTAGTTTATGTAATGTTCTTTATAAGATTTGCTCCAAGGTTCTTGCGAATAAGGTGAAACCGTTTTTGGGCTCTATTGTCTCTATTAATCAAAGTGCTTTTGTCCCGAAACGGCTTATTACGGATAATGCGTTGGTTGCTTTTGAAATTTTCCATGCTATGAAAAGGGGTGGGGAAGGGAGGCATGGTAGTGTGGCAATTAAGTTGGATATGAGCAAGGCTTATGATAGGGTGGAATGGTGTTTTTTGGAAAGGGTGATGAGTCGGTTGGGGTTTAGTTCCGGTTGGATTACTCGAGTTATGGGTTGTGTGTCAAGTGTCTCGTTTTCCTTTAAAGTTAACGGGTGTATTTCCGGCTCGGTGGTCCCGTCTCGGGGGTTACGACAAGGGGATCCTATTTCTCCTTATTTGTTTCTATTGTGTGCTGACGCTTTCTCGATGTTGCTTACGAAGGCGGCAAKTGAAAGGCTGGTGCATGGTGTGCAAGTGTGTCGTGGTGCTCCGCGTGTGTCACACCTATTTTTTGCTGATGACAGTATCCTCTTCGCGCGTGCGAACTTGCAAGAATGCTCTAAAATTGCTGCTATTATCAGTACTTATGAGAGAGCATCAGGTCAGTTGGTTAATTTAAGCAAGACTGAGGTTGTTTTCAGTAAGGGTGTTTCAGGGGGTCGTCGGGAAGAAATTGTGTCTACTTTGGGGATTCGGGAGGT
>SNQN01000058.1:154274-168491 GCA_008642245.1 Bassia scoparia | reverse complement strand
TASTACTACTACTACTTATACTTCYRACGTCACACGTGAAAACTGAAAATCTAGCTAGTCTACACACCAAAGGTACCATAAAATTTCATGTGTTAGTTAAAAAGGCTAAAAGATCGGAGCAACATATGAATATATGATGATGAATTGATGACGAACTGTTCTTCAAAGTAGACAATCATGTAGGAGAAAGACTGAGAGTTACGTCTTGTTAAATGTTAATGTTGTAGGAAGATCAACTTTGTGATCTTCACTACAAAACTTTGGTAGTACGTAATCATATATGACATCCTCCACTATAAGAGGAGTAGATGACTCCCTTTTTATCTCTCTTCTAAAAGTGATTTCTTTTTGGTAATGCTAAAGTACATATGTTGGTTGATAAGTCCAATTTTTTAAGCTTATGTTTTAATGCTAATGTTATTATTTGGTGTTTAGAGGGCAGAGGCGGGGATTAGAATCGATCACCCAATCTCTTGAAATCGGGAGAGAATCTCTAACTCCCTGAGCTATCCCTCAATTCCTCAGTTCATCAATTTAAAAAATCCCTCTAGTGATTAAAAAAACAAATTAAATAAAAAAAATTAGATCAGAAAAAACAACTACTTCGTACGTATAATAAGTTCATATTAGATTTGATATTAAAAAAAATTAAGATCAGATCAAACGAGAACCGAAGAATTCAAACGAAATGAAAAGATCCTGGGTGACTAACTATGATTAATCCTTGTAAGTTCTTGTTGGACTTGAGRTGAACTTCCTTTCAACTAATTTTGAAGCTAACAACGGTCCACGGTGTGCTATGTACAGTAGTTAAAAATAAAAATATTAAATTAAATTATACATTAATTATACCAAGCGATTTTAATTTTGACATAATATAATCTAAGACTTAACTATTTTGAAAAACATATTCCGTATTTGATACTTAACTAACGTTCAGAGCTTTTGTTAAGAAGATGGTAGATTTGAGAAATTTAAGCTAAGACAAGGATGTTGAGAGTTGGACGAGTACTATGGCCCACAAATAGTAGAGAATTGCAGCCCAATGATTGGATCCAAATCCTTTTCCAAACTACTCAAGTCAGTTTCACTTCAAGCCCAAGAATCATCTGATCGAAGAACATCACAAGTTCTTCTGAAATATATGATACATCAATACAAATACATGCCTAGAATTTAAATCAAATTTATATCCGTTCGACATTGTTGTGATTTTCTCTTTTTTTTTTAAAAGAGTTTTTCCTCGCAATTGGGGTCAACTCCAACGAGATTCTGAATTAACGGAACCCTAATAGTTTTCAGAATCTAGATGAGTAACCTTGTAAAACAAAAGTTCAAATGAATGTATAAGCTACAATAATAGTGATTAAATGGGTTAACTTAGGAAAAGATTATTCCACTTAAAGCTTAGGGTAATATGTAGTACAAGTATATAACGAATAAATGATTTTTCTTAAGGAATTGTTAATCTTCGCCCCGTTTTACTTAAAATCGCCCTAGAGATTTTGACAAAGTTCCAAAAAAACCCTTACGACGTGGGGATTTCGTTTTTTTTAAAAAAAATTGATAGACCCTTTGTCCAAGATCCAGACGAGAGTCCCATGGGACTCACGCGCGTCTGAACCAGACGAAGGTCCCATGGGACTCTCGTCTGGATTTTGGACGAAGGCTCGATATTTTTATATTTTTTTTCAATTAACCGAATTTCGTATCACAAAAAAAAAAAAAAAATTACCCACGTCTAGCAATCAGACGCACGTCCCATGGGACGTACGTAAAATTCAAACGCAAATAAAAAAACACCCCCAGTAGTGTCATGCGGCGGCGACGTTGGTTTGAGGTCCGTTTCCGACATTCGTCCCAATATTTCGGCAATTACGTGGTGGTGCTAAGCTAAGAGATGAAAGGAGAAGGAGCAATAAGGGTTTTAGAGGACGAAAGTTAAGGCTAAAATGGGAAAATCAACCACAAAATTGGGACGAAAGTAAGTAATTCCGGGGCGATATTTAGTAATTCAGTTTTTTTCTTATCTACAATTATTTTGATTATACGTGAATAATATATTGAGGCCGCTCTTATATACAAAATAAAGTTATTGTTATAAACGAGTTTAGACAACACACTTGTTGTTCGATCCTACATTACAGATCACCCAATGCAACTAAGTCAATTGATATAAGTATAAAATGAAACTTTAAATAAGGTTGAATGGTCGATCTTTTAGAGAGCCACAAGGACGGAACGAGAATTGATTCCAAAATTTTCTAGGATTAAAAAAAGGCTATAACCAATCGAGCCATCCATCACTCTCGTCTACTGTATTATACTCCGTATTTATGTCTAATGACACCATGACATCTTCATATCTTGTACCATGGAGATAGTTGAACCCAGAAACTTTTCGTAAAAGATGAAAATTTAGAACTAAATAATTAATTAATCATTGTTATTATAATATTCATCGTATCTAATAAACAATTCACAAGTGTATATTCAAACTTTGCTTAAAATCTCATTCTCTCCAATTCCCAGAATTCCAGTATTAGACTGTCATGTTGTCTCCTGTTTTTCATTTAAATAATATCTCGTTATTATACTGTTATACCAATTCCAAAACACTCCATTAATATAGTTTCACGTGCAATTAATTCATTGCTCAGAAAAATTGTTCTTAATCCTTCGTTCTACAACATAAGATTTCTATTAAACAATCATAATATCATGGCAAAAGTTAACCAGCACTACAAATATCGGATTTTAGGATAACTAAAACTAGAAATATTTAAATAATATAAATATTGTATTACGAATTATTTACATTAATTGACATGTGATTTTGATTGTATTTCAATAAACGAAGTATTGTATATAATTTTTACGAAGTACCATTTTGACGTAATTTTTTAAAGCAGTTTTTAATGTTTTGTCTCGTTTTTTCTAATCATTGTTGTTATCCAACACTCATATTGAAATTTTTTAATTTTGATCACTACTTCCACCACAAAACACTACTTCCATAATTATTGGGCATGTTCGGCGTAACTTTTTTAGGTAACTTTTAACGTTTTGAGTAGCGGACAACATTAAACGCTACTTTTTCAAACGTTAGCAGGAATAACGTTTTAGTTTTTAGCATTTAAGTTTGATTAAAAAGCTATTTGGTAACTAATTTTCTTTTACAAATTTAGTTTTGTCCGCCTCGTCAAAAAAAAGTTTCGTCCGCTACCCGCTATTTTAACTATTTATTACTACTACCACTAAAAATTAATAACACCGCTACTATTATCGAACAAGCCGTTAGTGTTTTTTGACGTGGTTAGCAAGATGGTTAGTTTTTTTCGCTTAATTATTGATCTGTCATGATCATTTTTTTTGTCTATTCTGAAAAAAAAATTAAAACAAGCAATAATATTAATCTATTAGCGAAAATTCCTAAGAAACAACAGAATAATCATTTTACTGTAAAAGATGAACATCAACAACCTTCTCATGTATCTCAATTATGACAGTTGAAGCCATGACAAATTAGAATCCAACCTCAAAACTCAAATGTAATCTTCTTTTTCTCTCATTTTCATCGAAAGTTTCAGTCTTTTAAATTCGTTTCTTTGTTTCAAAACTGGGTTATCACCTTTTTATTTTTTCTGGGTTTCTTGTATTGTTTTTAAAGCTGAATTTGTTGTTCGTTTCTTACTATTTGGGTTTTTCTCGCTGTATCATTGATGTTTCGGGGTAATCAGATAGAATAATTGCGCAGAAGGTGTTCGACGAAATGCCTGTACAATGGTGTCACTCATTGCAGTTTCTTCTGCTAATTTCGTTGTTTCTAAGCAACCCATTTCGTATTTGAACTCTTGTAACTGCTTAAACACTGTTTCTGTAATAACCCCATTAGAAAGGGATCATCCATTGCATTTGAAGAGGAAGCAACTGAAACCTAAGAAGAAAAATCACTTCTTGTCTGAGTTTTCTGGGGTTGTAAGAATGTGCAAGAATTGGGGAGATGAATGTGACCCAAGTTTGGAGCTTGAAGTTTTTGAATTCATGAAAAATTCAAAAAATCCACAAAAGTTTCCTGCTAAAAAAGAGTTGATTGAAGCTGGAAGAACGGATTTGGTTGATGCAATTATGGAGAAAGGTGGGTGGATGAGAGTTGGGTGGAAAGATGAGGTTAATGAAGAAGATGATGAGTTAAAGAATGAAATTGAATATTTTTTGGAAAAAAATAGTCAAAATGGTTGTGAAAGTGAGGAAAAAAGRGAGTCCAAACAAATTCAACAAAGGCATTTGGAAGGTTCTTCCTTTTTGGGCAATTCTTCATCAGCTGCTTCATCTTCTGGTCGATCACTGTGAGGACTTTCTTTCTATTTTTGCACTTTGTTATTTTTTTTATTCTTTTCTACTTTGTTATGTTCTAATTCACTTTCAAGACTGCATTTTAATATCATTTTTGGTATTTAATGGTAAATAATTGATTCAGTCACTAGGTAATGAATATAGTCTGGTTTCGGAAATCGAATAATTGTACCAACAGTCATATATCTGTTGTATTGTGTATTGAGTCTGTTTATGAATACAGTGTGTGTAGAAATCTGCAAAAGGAAGCTTACTTTCTCAAAATTGGAGATGTCGAGGGTTAGAGACATGCCACATTGCCATGCTAGCTCTAATGTAAAGCTTTCTGTGTGCAGAGAAATGGCCACAGAAGAGGAGAGTGGAATTGACGGAATATTGAGTCGGTTGGAGAGGCAGAGAAACCTCAATTATGGTTMTAAGTTGGGGGAAAATGGTACTGCTATGGATTATGTTGATGTAGAATTTGATGACAAGAATCAGGACCTTGCTATAAGGAAGGATGTGGGTAAGTTGACTCTGTTTCTAATTTCATTCCATATATCTAATACTGCTCAATTGTATATGGAACCTTGGCTTAGTAGTTGGTATTAAACCTGTTTCTGTTGCATTGAATTTCTTTCTTTTCTCGATCAAGAAATTAGTATCACTTTTGATTTAATTAATCATCAATAGATCCAATTTATACTGGGAGAAGTGGTGAGGGATAGTAATTTGTCATAGGGTGAAGGGGGAGTACCATGATTCTTTTCCTCAGGAGTGTTTCATTGCCGATCATAATTTTATCGCTTTCCACTGTGGAGAGGTTTGAGTTTTTGTATTGCAATTTGTGTCATGATGAATAGCTTTACAGTTCTTTGGTTAGATGTGTGACATGTAGTTTTTACATTTTAAAAGACAGTTGTCACCCTCAAACTAGTGAACCTGCATCGTTGAATCATAATAGACCTATGACCAGTGGCAATGGCTTGAGCAAATCATATTCCAATGGATTTAGTAGTTCCCTGAAGACAGACACATGGAGGACGTGGAGTGTTCAGAGGGCTAGCTCTTCAGATCCCACAGAATTTGAAGGTATCGTGATCCTCAGTCCAGTAAAAAAAATTGAGCATTGTGTTATTTGACTAGTATAGTTTTCGAACTTATATTAAATATCTGTCAAATTAAGTTCAGCTGGCGAGATTGACTATGGAAAGAACACGAAACTAGAGACATTTTATAAGTCAGTGGGTGAAATAGTTGCAGTTACAGCCAACGTTAGAGGAGCTCAAGACAATGTAAAAGATTCAGATAATGGTGATGCGGAAATCATTCAAAACGATCTTAAAACTCGCCTTCAGCATCTCGAAGGGGAGCTTTCATCAGTGCTTCACTCAATAAGGTCAAGCAACATTGACTTGCCTGGAAAGGTATGTAAAATCAGCATTTCAAACATATTTAAGAACCTCAATAATGCTTCAAGTATACCATTATTGGAAAGGGTTAGATAGAGTGTTAACATTGGAGCTTTGTTTTTCAATAGAAACCTCAAGACCTTATGAATTTGARGCTGGGTTATCTGTCCTCTTTTGTGATTAATCTTGATGATCTTAGTTTTATCAACTTCCATTGTTTTATTTTTTTTGGGTTGTGTTTCAATTTATAAGGGCTGCGGGCTGCGGGCTCTATGTGTAAATAGTCCTCAAATCCTATCTACAGCTGGATCCACATTGTTGAGATATCTTTGTTTTGGTTAGCTGGTATGAGAATAATTTATAAATGCTATTCTAAGGAAATAAAAAGGCTAGAAGYTTTTAGCTTTTGCCAACTTTATAAGACTAAAATAACATTTAGGAGAAGAATGTAGTCCTTTGTTTCTATATATGGCAAGTTGATTGATTTAAACATAACTTTAGTTAGGTAGGGTTAGGCAATTCAATTGAGCTAATAATTCAAGTTCAGATTGTTCTATCCTTTGAGTGTGACAAAGTAGGAAAGGGTGGTAGGTGGAGCGTTATATTTTCTTCGTTTTCTCTCTTTATGAAGATAGTTTTCATCTTATCTAATTTTTTATTTGCAGATATTTTTTAGTGAAAGTCAATGAGAATGTCCTACACRGCAAATTATAAATATAGCCAAAAAGACTAGAAAAACAAAAACTGACAATAAGACTTGGGTACCTGGTGAGCTTTAGTGACCCTTCATACCTTTTATCTAAATTTAGTGATGAATAATAAGGGTTACTATATCAATCACAAATGACACTATACATTGGTTACCAATAAACTTATTATGCACCAGATGCATCTAAGTCTTTGCCTTATAGTTATATGTCTAAAATGTCACATTGTAATTTTAAATATATATTCTTGAGGTAGTATTTAGTAGTGTTCTTATTTCAAATTAATACAAATAAATCGAATTGGTTGCATGTATGACATATTGTATTGTTGTTGGAAGCTATCTATGTCATGCATGCGGCACGCYGTGTGTGTTTTCACTTTTTAACTAACTTGAAAGAGTCACTAATTGATGGCATATTGTAAATTACATTGAACCTCTGTATTATGCCGCGCTGAGGACTTGCTTCTAAGCAGGTGAAAAAATTGCTGGGTAAAGAGAGATCTTTTAATGTTGGAGTGGTTATCTTGCACACGTTTGACCCTTCACGAGTTGATGCCCCAATTTATTGGGAGCTCATGATAGTTATTTGATTGTGATAGTTTAGTAAATAGTAGTTGATGATGGTAGAAGATGGCTGTTCCTTTCTGAGTTTCTGTTCTTTGCTGACCCTCTACTTACTGTTGTAGCTTATTTTAAAGTGAAAGCTAGCAAACAAATCAAATGTTTTGCAGCCCTTTTCCTTTTCACCTATTTTTAACAATTCTGCTGTAAGAGCCAGAGAACTTTTATCTTGTTGTGTGCTGAGTGGCATAATCTCTGTTTGTAATATCAACGAGGAGTGTCTCAACTATGAATTAATAAACATTAAAGTTACATTATATTACTATTTGCCTACAATGCTCTTCATTTGTTAGTTAACAAACAATCATTTCTTTATTCAAAATCTCCTTGCAACATCTCTTTTGTTTATCTGGACAAGAGGATTGGTGTATTCGGAGCATTATTGTCGTTCTGCTGCAAGGAGGCCATCTGGGTTTATATATATTATTTTTGGTTAAAAAAATCTAAACAAAAATTCTCTTTTTTCCTCTCCTGAATATAATACAATTAGCTTCTTTCTGAATTGCCTTTCTTCTGACCAATTCAAGAAAGTTTACATGAGCAGCGAGAGGCAATCTGAAGACTTGAGATCAACTATCGTGATCGGTTATTCCAGGAAAAGTGAAATGATGTAGTGCAACAGACGAAAGTTTGAGACACTTTCGAGCAAAGCTTTATTCGGTATAGAAGGAAAATGTCTCGTTAGCAATCATTGAAGCATTCTTTATTGTTTGTCTATATCTTTAGCCTTTGGTTTTTGAGGTGTGTGGTGCTAAGAGTATGGTACATGGATGATGGCATTATTAAGAAAACTAGAGAAGCAAAAGCAATATACTGAAGTTCCATATTCTTAATACCGATATTCATGGTAGATGTGAGTGTTATAGTTATTTAGCTTTAAACATGACAGAAACTAAGATAAACTTTCTTTGAGTGCAACTTTTGAGCAGTCAAAATGATTTTGATACTAAAAGGACTTATGGTAACTCATTCCATAGCCTTGTTAAAATGTGAGTGGACAATCAACTTGCTTATCTTTGGTTTATAGTCGAACAACTCAAATTGGGTGATGTGGATTTCCGAGGCAAATGATATTTGACTATTCAACTTACTGTGTTGTGAAAGGGTAGAGAAAAAAGGTGGACGTTCGAAGAGAAACATGAGAATGAGAGAATGAAATTATGTAAGACAAAAGAAAGGACAACAATTTGATTCAATTATTTGGGGAAATCGTTCAACTTGCAATTAAATTAGAAGAGAGTTAATGAGAACGAAATATTATAGATTTGAAGTTAATATTTGTGTTAAGTGAGATTGATGCTGATTCTAATTCTTTTACCCTTATTGTCTTGTATTTCATGTTAATAATCATATGTACTCTTGTGTGGTAATATTCAGTGAATGCTCTAAGCAGAATTGGATGAGCAAAGCAAAAGAAGGATAAACGATGCTCGGTAGAGCTCTCCACTTCATTCGACTACCAATGCAATTGTTTGGCCTAATGAGCTATCCTGATCAGAGGCTAGATTTGGAGGTCCTTATGACTGGATGGGTACTCAGTTTGGCTCGTATATCTTGGTACTTTGTTTTGGCAGTTCAATCCTTCTAAAGATGGATTGATGATTTACTTTAAGAAATCTGATAAAAAGTGGCACGATTTGAGTAACTTCTAATGCGTTGGATACAACAGTATATGTCTATAATAGATATTATAACATATGTCAACTACTCGTTAATAATGTGCCATACTAATTATGCCTTTTAAGCACACGCTAGTGGCATAATTATCATAATTTTAAGGTTTTTTTTCTTCGTTTTTTCACTTTCTTCCTGGATCTTGGGATTTAGTTCTTCCCTGTGTTTTGTGACTTTTGCTACGAATAATGAGAATAATATTTGTTCTTATGGTGATTATGATTAGTGATTAGGGCTATAATAATTTGTAGCGTCAATGTAAATATGATTTTGTTAATAAGATTCTAGTAGATTCTTTGTTTGATGAACAAGCTCTTAGGTTGAATGAATCGCGTTTATGGAAAGATAACCTGGAAGTTTACTCTGATGCCAGGTGCTTGAGGCTTGACGTTTTACGTGTTATAGGAATTGGTGTTCTTTTAGGATGATGCTGAAAGATTTTAAGTTCTTGTACTGATCTTTGTGAATTTATCAGAGGAAGATGACAAGGTCAGTACTGGATTTTTCCTTGTGCCCTGAAGGTACCTGGAATTACGAGTTGGTGATTTCAATAAATGCGTCAGGATATTTTTATACTTCTGAATTCTCCCCTCTAAAAAAAAACTTAACCTTTGAATCTCTCCCTCCTTAATAATAAACTGACCTACTTTTTTTTTCCTTGCGTACATCACAGATTAAGTTCATCGTTGGATGGGTTTTGGAGTGGTCGATCTCTCTCCCATAGTGACAACGGTGGTTGAAACAATCTCTTTACTGTCAACTTGATGAAAGATGATGATGAATAATTGTTGAAGGGTTGCCAATAGTTAAAGAATCTGCACTTCGTTTGATGAAATAATGAAGGAGAGCGTAGAATACTCTGAGGAATAGAGGTAGTCTGCTACTGTATAGGGAGATTTGATTTGAACTCATTATCAGGAGCTAATGCTGTGGCTAACAAGATAAAGCTCTGCCATCTTGTAGGGAATGAATTTTCATGCTTGTATAGCTGTATATATAACATAATTTTCCCATTTTGTTAATCTTTCTTTCTCCATATATCAATTCTTTTTCAAACTTCGCGTTTCACTGCAYTCTGTCGATATAAACTGCATTCGGTTTACATCTKTAATCGAATAATTAATCTTTGTACATCTCATGCTGATATATGATTATCGTTATTGCCAGATATAAGCCCCCATTTCATGAGAATTCAAGCTACTTTTCCGTGGTTATAAACTTAAATATCGTGAGTTGAGCTACCAACATTCTTTTACTCCCTCGCGGATGGGAATTYAGGATAATCGAGARGACAGTAGGATCTGCACGATGTGTGAACTGTGACAAGGGTTTTGGTGCCTAATGCAGCTAAGTTATTTAGGTRGATTCTGMCATAACCAGTTCRGAAAGTGTTCAAATCAGTCGKTGTTATAATTTGTATAGATAGTGAAGTCAAATAATGTGATAACAATTCGTTGAAGAATCAATACATCCTACGGAGTACAATTTTTTCTCCCTATTTTCTTCTATTCCTTCTCTTCGGTTGTTTAGTTCTGGTTCATCTTCGCTTCTGTTCAGTCTTATCTTCAATATTCATTTGCGGGGTTCAACTTTACTCCTGCAACGATACGAGAGGTTCTTCATGTCCGTCCATCACTGACTTCTTCAAGATTCTTCAGAGCGAATGTGAACCCACTTCCACAATAGACATTCGATATCAGGCTGTTGTCTTCAGGTAGAACCYACTGGGGGACTGTGTGATCACTAGTATTCCCCAACCCTAGTTGACCGTGTTCTCCCCAACCCCAATTGTATATTTGGCCGTTGTCTGCTATTGCAAAACAAATCAGTCTCCGGTTATGATGCAAAGTAGATGAATTAAGTGAATTGATAAAGCGAAGGGGAAAAACGTACCTGTCACTATTGCTGAGTGCTCAGCCCCAGCTGCAATTTGCACAACTTTCTTCCCTTCCAGACCAGTTACTTTTAAGATATTGGGTTTTCCTGACAGCAAAGTAGCAAAGCCGGAAAAACAAAAATCAATTAAAGAAGCTTAATTGCAGTAACCGAACACCTGAACAGAGGAAATACGTAAGAAAATGTGGATGACGAGAACTAATGCAAAACTTTGTACTAGATCATTCATTATTCCTCATTCGATTTATATTTTACAACATATATATAAGAGTACCAAATTTTTTCTTTTTAATTTTTTTCTCCCGCATATTATTTATATATTTTTGATTTAGTTGTATAAAAATCATGAAATATTGTTCGATTCGAAATATTCCGAAAGGTTAGAAGGCTTCACGCATTAAACTGTTTATCGAATGAATCATCGGAAAAGAACTTTTTGGATAGGTCGAAATCACATGAATACTATTATCTCTTGAAAATATTTTAAAATGGGTATCGAATATACCCGAATTTTCGCGATCTATACACCGTGTGTCAATCGGTGAACAAGATCATTTCATGTACTCCTGCAACAGAATATTTTTTTAAACACGATCACTGCACAACCCAGTTAAAATTTTACACAAAATGTAACCGTCTCAGCGAATTTAAAGTAGCTTATGTACCTCCAAATCCTCATTAATCGTGCAGGTGAGAAATAGGGTGTGAGACGTCTTGAGCAACAGAGAGACTTCTACTACCGATCACTAAATGAAAATTGAACCCTTCGCACCACCACCCGGGTTGCGTAGAGACTATGCCAGATGCTGATATCTGGAACTGCTCGACCTACTTCCACATATTGAGACCACGATAATCACCGACGAAGAAAACCAATACATATACAGGCCAGTGCTAAAGTTGTTTACATTCATAGTTAGAACACAACTAAATCACTGGGGGAAAATCGTAGGTGTATCTACAAGCAGTTGCCAACTACAAGTAGATAATCCATAATCTTGTCCCCGAACCTATTGGCACACCTGTTGCTTCATTCTATTACCACTCCCAACATCCTACAAAATCTAACCGTGCTTCGACACATCCACTATAATTGATATTTGGCCTATGCTGCATTCGCAAAACAAATCACGTCTCCCGTTATGATGCAAGTGAGAGAAATTAATGTGAATTGATAAAGCAGAAGGGGAAAAAACGTACCGTCACTATTGCTGGAGACGTCAGGCCCCAGCTCGCATTCTCGCACGGCAACTTCCTCTAGTCGGGTCTCGAATAACAGACTTACGGTATTCATAGATATTTCGGGCTCTCTGACAAATCCGTCAAGTAGGCAACACGGGGGCACCGGAAAAACAAAGTCAACCTTAAAAAGATCACAGCTAACAAATTGTCAGATAACCGGAACATCAATACCTGCACAATTGAAGTAGGTGCGAAATCAGAAGATATGAAATAGAGATTAGCGAGAACTCACAATCAAAAAAAGCGAAACTGTATCCTCTAAGATGTTGGCCCCACCAAAAACACTAAGCCAATGCCACACCAAAATCATAGACAAGAGAAGGCTTATAGAACCAACTACAAATTAGTGTATAATCACGTTCTGATTTGTGACTTTCCCAAGCAGTCCAAATCATAGAGAAGAATTGAAAAATCTACTGGATCTCAACTCTGCGTGATAAAGGATCTGATCTTGCTGGATTAGCATAATAATTGTGTAATACACATTAAAAAATAATTGCAACATCCAGGTGTTCAATAGTACACAGATGAATCATTAAAGGCGATTATTTGTTTTTCCTTTTGGAAAAAAGAAAGATTCACTGAAAAAGCTGCCGTGGTTGCTGCGCATCCTAGCATGAAACAAGTTACTCACCTTCACTGTCATACTAGTTGTAAGTCATCTTCCACCAACGCAGAAAAAATGCGATGTGGCAGAATCAAATAAAAAGCAAGTTTCATATCTTAACTTGACTAAGTACCATAGTGCATGATTCCCAGCCAAGAGCAAGCTTTCTACGAAGTGTAAAGGGGAGGCCACAAGACTCGAGGAATACAAACATTTTGAACATCCCATTCTAAGTTTAGGCGGCTGAAACCCAATCTTTCCCTCAAACGTGCTAACACGGCAGCCATGTGGAGGCTGCATTTCCACAAAGAAAGTAGGCATAATCTGGAGACAGTCCTATAGGTGTCTGGGGCATGTCTATAACAATAACCTTGTGGTTTTGTCGACATATCAACACGCGATAACAAAGACATATGTACAAACCCACATGGTTTCATCATGACATACAATTACATGTTCAAAGATCTAAAGTTGAGATAACGGACCTATCTCTAAACACTGGAAAAAGAAGCTTAAAAGCTGCACTTTATTGGAATTCTCCGACACATTTGCACGAATGGCCACCATTGATCAGAAGGCTTAACCAACATCTCAAGATTCAATCACTAAGAACCACTCCTCACTTTCAGAGAAACAAGTCACTGGAGTCTTATTTTACTCTTAATGGGGTCCCTTTCAGTAGACAATACTCGAAGATTGTGACACCCAACTGCGCTTAGCCACAGCACACAAATCCCTCCAATCAATATCATCTTATGCTCGCAATTCGGCCATCCAACAGATGAGTATAGCATCTCCTTCATAGAAATATGACCTTCAGATGCTCATATTCAGCAAATGACCACACGGTAAGACTCAAGCGATGGGAAAGTCTGAACTATTTCACTGACCATCCCGTGATCCTTCTTTATAAGTTAATATTAAAGAATATATTAGTCATCACACTACTATCACTCAAAGCAACTCATTGACGTTTCATAGAGAGATTTGCTGAAGCAAAGACAACTATAACAGAGTGATTTTGGAGCAACAACTATTATTATGTATATATTGGTGGTCACCAGAAATCAACTCGTATTGTCTCATCACGCCTCACTCCACAGAAAATTACGAGAATCACCAAATCTACTGCTGGTCCTAAATATACTGTATATAGCCATCATATTTCCAACAGAAACAGAGGCTTGTGTACTCAATCAAGAGAGAAAAAACCTTTAACACCTGAACTCCACAGTGCTCACGTACAATTGAATATATAGAACACTTTCTGTATCGGGAAAGCTAAGTAATTAGCGAATTACGCCATGTACAGTTCCCAACTGACCAGACCAAAAACTCTATAGGACATCAATTATAAGACGTGAGGCCCAATACTGCCCAACACTTGCACAAGGATGATACAGATCAATTGATATGGAGCATTCTCCAAAGAATCTGAAGGAGAGTTATGATATTTTGTTTTTGTATAATTCGCACACTCAATGAAACAAGCATAGAAACATTAATTTACAGTTGAATAATTCAAGACTCCTACCCTTAACTAAATTAGGCCTAGCATACAAAGAGACGAGAATTCATCAGACCGACACACAAACGAGGTATAAATACTACTCTAAAGCATACCTATTTGAAATTTATGAGAGTCTCGAAACTCCCACTCTACTTCAATCAAGGACATGTGAAGATTTGAGCAGGAACTACCCGGATAGATATACAAGGAG
>SNQN01000058.1:126458-142894 GCA_008642245.1 Bassia scoparia | reverse complement strand
CCCTATCCCTAGCCTCCGCAAACGCCGGCCGCGTCCATCCGTCCGCCCAGTTTCCACCGGGAGGAACCACGCTCACAGCAAAACTCACCATCACCAGACGCACCGCGCGGTGGCGTTATTTCGGTGCTCCCAGATGCGTGCTCAGATGTCTGATCCTCAAGTCCGATTCAGAATTTATGGTCCCATTTCTCGGATCGAATTGAACAAACAACGTGTGGGCTGATATCCTCTGCACTCCGGTCCATAACCCCGCGGAAGTCCTGCCATTCTGCGCCGTCCTCTTGACCTAACCTTCGGCTCGACTCCATCGACTCTCACCCTGTATATACATCCCTCTCCTCTCTCTCTCATGTATTGTTTTCTACTCATTTTCCTAATTTGGCGATTTGCAAGATTCAAGACGTTAATCTCTCCTTTGGGGGGTTATGATTGGATAATAAATTATATGAATTTCATATATGTGACTCTGAAGTTTATCGTGTCAATTTTCAATAATTTTGAGGTCTCTTAGATACCCTTCCCCCCTTTGTTGGGGTTTTAGATTGGAATTTAGATTCTGCTGAAATTTTTCCAGGTCATAGTTTCAGTATTTTGACACGTCTGGTGTTTTGGGGTTTCTAATTGCGATGATTTGCCATTGTTATCGGAGTCATTAGATATCAGTTTTATGTAGTATACAAATTTTCTGGGTTTCCTAAGTGTAGAGCATTTGTCTATTCATATTGAAGATTCAAGAATTCAATTTATTGGTTCGGGGTTTCCTTCACACATTCTGCAATCTAGTATTAATAATATTTAAATTTTGCAAGTTATTTAGATTCCATAAGCAATTGATTTTTTTTTCCCCACTGGTAACTACATCCAATAACATTTTAGAAGTGAAGGGTTTGTGAAATTTTAAAGTGGTTAAGTGATCATAGCATTCACATTACAATTATAATACAATCTTTGAAAGAATGTGATGGAATTAGCTTAGGGTGCTTAAATCAGGGATGAGTATTTGGTGACAGAGTTTGGAATTGAAAGCCTGATCTTGATGTTGATTATTTGAGAATACCAGTTCAGGTAATGTGGGCAAGTGAGATTGAATGAAGAAGGAGCCTGGAAGAGGAAAGAGAGAGGAAGAATTTCGATATGCGATATGCAATGAAATGCATCGATATTGTCGCATAGCGTGTCTGGGGAGACATCTCTAGTAGGCATTCGGAAGGGGGAATAGGGAGTTCCAGCATTAGTGGAATTCCAATATGCCATCAGCAGCAGCAACAACTAGTCAGTATCACATGCAACCCGTGTTGGATCCTCATATAAATGGCTCGAATGAAATCGTGCTTATGACGATTCTTGTTAATATTTCAAAGTAAATCTCTTTTTTTTTATAACTGATCGAGTTCTTCGTTTGTTTTGGTTCCATGGCTGCCCTCATTCTATATGCAGTGAGATAGTAAGGTGTATGTAGTGCCTACTAGCTGTTTAGAATTTTCTGTTTAGGGCTATGTTCCTTTAAGGGAGAGTTAATTTATATAATTTAAGATTTCTCAATGTTTTTCATGCAATGGCAAATTAGAATTCGATGTCAGAATTGTCTTGATGTCGATCGTAAAACCATGTATAATGATCATTGGAATCGTCGTTGGTGTCGCACGAATTGCAAAGTCCTGTAAGCGAGCTCTTAGTCAATCTAGTTATCTACTTAGCGATGATAATCGGATGCAGTAGAACTTGTCGACGGCTGAAGTATGGTATGCTTTTATAGTTGTTTTATGTAAATTTAAATCTTCAGAGTAGACGTATTACTAATGGTAATTCTTAAAAGAATTGCCATCTCAATGAGCTCATTATAAGTTCTGGTGAGTATGAATGAATCTGAAAGCATACGCTTTACCGGTCGGCTTCGACAATAAACAATATTAAATTACATCTGGGTCGATCAAAATCTTTTTGTGATCCGCATGGGCACGTACAAAGAGAGAAGGTGTGCTGCCCTGTTTGCTAGGACTTCATGAAACCGAAATCTGCTAATCATTAAGAACTACATAATAGGGACCTAAACAGGACACTCAACTATTCTTCTGAAAGAGATTAATCTGAAATGAAAATAAACAACTTCTTAACAAAATTGTGTGCAATTGGATTTACTTGTAATTCAATATTTTTTGCAAAGCGAGAATCTATCTAATTTCACGAGTTAGATATCTATTTATAATATTAGTTTGATTTAATTTAATGACAGTATCCTAGAAACTTCTCTTGCAACCGCCTCGACTCATGAACTTGGTTTTTTATTGAAGTATTGGTGGTCATGGGCGCACGCTCTCGAACGAGCAGAGTTGGTGCGGTAAGCGGCCCGATGCAAGAGAAGTAGAAGGAGAGGCTGAGGAAGAGGGAGTGAGGAGAGAGATAGGATGAGTGTTGCGCTGCGAGGAAGAGATAGGAATATTTTGATTAAAAAAATATCATATATAGATAAAAACATTTACCAACATAAATCCGACTCGATCACAAATAATTGAATTTCTTTTCCTTTTCTAACAATTTGGTTGAGTTGTTTTCCCTTTCTTACCATAGACTTACCCTCTAAAGGTTATCAAATCCACTTTTAGTTTCTTCGTCAATTATACTAGTTTAGAGAAGCTTTCTGCACACATATGAGTAATGAGTTTAAACACGATTTTCTCTGCCAAAACGATATCATATTATAAATTTATGAAGGTAATAAATGAAACTACTCTTATTCATCCACACTAATTTTTTAACAATTTTTTTAAAATCACTTTCATAAACAAAGTTACATAAATAAAGTAACCAAATAGTTATTTGCTATAGTCTCTTTGATGCAAAAGATATATCATACTCAAATAAACACCGTACGATGAATCGACAAATAAGCATTATTGATCAATTTATGTCGGATGATGGATAGATGACAATTAATGATTGCAAAACTATTAAGTTGATTATTTCTATTGTTACATATCTTGATTCCTTGAATTTTAATTTTCGTTGGTTCTTTCAGTTTGAATTAATTTCGATGTTCATTTTGTAACTCATACCAAAGCCATCAGGGTAAAATAAAAGCAGTGATTTCGCACTTAGAACAAATCCACACTTTAGATTATTGGCGGTTGCTAAAACAAGTTACTCATAATTATTTTGTCAGGGTCAAAACAAATAATGTCATGAAGTGAAATTGGCAAGTCTAACAATACAACGAAAATTGAAGAAGTGCAAATCAACCCCAATTACTCTGTGGAACTTCAGCAAATGGAACAAGAAAGAGGGTCAGAACAAAGCAAAAGCAAAGGAGAAGAAACAAGAACAGAAAATAAGAGATATGGAGTTGGGGTGGCAGAACTGAAGCCAACTTGAACTGGCAATTGGAAGACGAACACAGTCCCCCACTTCTATTCAACTCATCCAATTCGTCTCTCGTTCATTGTGGGCTAAATTTTCACCTTTCTGTGGTGGGGCCCATGTATTGCCCTTGACTTTGGTATTTAAACAAAAATTCAATCTTTGATTGTCTTTCATAATTTTTTGTAGGTTTTCAATTAATAGGGTGTTTTTGTGCTTGAACAATTTTGTTGTTGATTTTTGCATGTTTGGGTAGGTGGCAAAGTTCTCATTTGGGGAAAGGATCACTGCAATTGGTCATTGCTGAAATTGTTGCTCCCGGCGGGCTTTACGGTACCGTTTTTAATTTGCTGTAATCCTAAGTCTTGTTTATTCATTTCAAACTTCAAAATTTCTCATATTATCTGTGGTTGAATCACTCTGGTTTGTTAGGTTTCATTTGCTGCTTTTCTGTTTACATTTCATTCATATCGTTTATTAATGTGATTTAAATTGGTTTGTTTTAGTCATGAAATATTTGAGAACATATTGTATTCTAATTTACTTAAGTATGTTGTAGTAACGTGTTCAGCTTTGTTATTTAATGTTACAGTTTGTTGATATGAGCTTAGTAAGGATTTTCTATTTTGACTTCGGAAATTACGGTTGATGAAAAATTATCACCAAATTTATACGGAATGTATCATAGATTCATTTGGCTAGCTAAAGTATGCACAAGTATGTTTTTTTCTAGTTTAAGAACATTTTGTCCTTAGTTCGCAATGACTTTGCTTGGAATGAAAGGTCCAATCATCTAACTAACTTATAGAATATTGAGCAGTTACTTTTGGATAAATAAAGTAGAATTGTTAGTATTATTCCTATGTTAAAGAGTGTGAAATTGTACTTCCACTGTCTAGGATGGAGTATTTGGTTCCAATTGTTTGGCATCGGAAAATGTAATTGGCGTTTTCCTTGTAATATATCCGTGTCTTTGCTCAATTTGCCATGCTTGCCTTGATGGAAGTATAGATAGGAGTGCGGACATCTCATATATTTCAAAAGGATGCTTTGAAACTAGTATTTAACCTTTTTGTGTGGTCTGTGGAATATCTCGCTCTTGATGCCAGGCATAACTTTAGTTAGGTCGGAAGTCCTGGATTAACTGTAAATAATGATTTCTGCTTTTATTGGCATAGAAAAAATATACTTCTTCAGATTCTGAGCTCTTCACTTGTGGGATGATCGTTGTCCTTGGACATGCGATTAAAACAATCCTATAGTTACCCAAACAGAATTTCATTTTTTTCCAATTCAAGACATGTGAGCAGGTAGCTTGTGCATAGACCCTGGTTCTGTGAAAGCTAATATTGAAGTATGAATTCATTCGTGAGCTATGCTTTTCCTCCCCTTTATGCTCCAAAACTCTCATAGTTTTCTAGCAAATCTGTTATAAAGATCAAAGATGGAATACAGTTGCTAATTTTTTATAAGCAGGAACTCCAGATTCTTGTAACCATTCCGTGCATATCAGATTATGAAAGTGATATATATTCGGGGCAATTTAGAGATAAGTTGTATGGATTGGATTGGAAGCGTGTTCAATTGGTGTTTCTGAGGATAAATATAGGAATCGGATGATGTTCCTAGAAGAGCATGTTCTGGAATCGAAGGTGCTAATGGTGCATTCTTGCAAATGGAACAAAAGTGCTCTTTTAGCTGAGAAAGTTGATTCTGACTAAATGTGGGTTAATTGTCTTGTTCTTTATTTGACATGTTGTCTAAGCAACGATTGATAGGATTCTCATTTCTTCTTATGCAAGCGATAGGGCACGTGGCGGGAGTTGTAGGGTTTATCTCTCTTCCTGCTCATCCTTCTTGTGCTTGTGAATTGTGATTGTGTTTGGTTTGTGAATTTGAGGTGTGTTTGTGTTTGGTGTGTCAAAAGAACAAAAAAAAGGTTGGAACTTTGAAAGTTGAAACTTAAAACTTAACTAACTAGTCACTACTTCACTAAATCACACTAGTCAGTATTCACTCACTTGGTGGCTACCCCGTGCGACCATGCGTAACCTCGAGGTTGCGGGATCGAACATTGCCCCCTCCCCCGGGCCCGGGCAATGTCACCTTGGTTCTTTGGATTCGATGTACGTACTTTATCGTCTAAAAAAATAAGTCATGCTGTGGGATAATCTGTGTATATAGATTTTGATTCGGTGGATGATTTAGATTAGAGAAAATCAAGTACTTTTGATATATTTTAGGGAAAAGATTGAAGGTTTTTAGTGGCAATTAACTTGGCTAAATTGGAGGGATTGATAAAAGAGTTAAAGAGGCTCTCATGCTTTGTAAAAGCACACGCAATCCCGTTGTGATAACACAATTTTTTGTGGTCTAATCACATATCGAATTTTCTTTATCAGCTCTCTAAATTGGTTGATTTACAAAGCTAATTGTACTTATTATGCCTTAATTATTGCACTATATGTGCCCGACCGAATGTAATATTGAAGTATGCAAATATCCAACTTGCTTAATAATCCTCGTCAAAAAAAAAACTTGCTTAATAATCCACCAAAGGCACGGTAAAAAGGTGATGAGATATGTGTTGAATGGGGCATGTGAAAGGAAGGAATAACTTTAGACAGTCACATAGAGTACATTCCCACAAGCAACAAAACTAAAGCTTTGGCTTCAGGCCTGCTTGGGACATTGCTACACCTACCCATCGGGTTGACAACCCACTACTAATAAGGCATTAAACTAATATTATTTTAAACAAGTGGGACTCTATTCTCAATGCCACTAATAACGCTATATTAGTGGTGGGTAGTCAACCCGGTGGATAGATTAAGTTTTTTCCGCCTGCTTGAGGCTCTCGAACGAGCCGGACTTTTTTCATAACATCAATGTCGGGATTTACACCGACAACAAGAACCTGAGCAATAAGAGGGCGAATCAGAGGACAAAAGTTATCTTGCTGGTTAAAGATGAATAACTCCGAATTATCTTATGGTCTCGTTTGGACGCTAATAGAAATCAATTCAAGTAAGAAAATCGCATTTAACGTGAAGTAAATTCTCTTGTTAATTTCTTACCAAATAGTCTTTTCTAAATTAACTACTAAAAACTGATAACACATTTATTTATTTATTTTAAGAGAAATTTTTGTATAATAATAACTCATATAGTRGTATCATATGCTCCAAAACTTTTAAAAACAAGTATGTAACCCTCGTATCAGGAAAAATAGCTCAACCCATCTAACTACTAAGTTTGTTAATTACCATTTTGCAAACAAAACAAAACTATTTACCTATGTACCGTCCATGTAGGATCGATACCTAGGTTTTTTTTAATTCTTTTTTGCAAAAACGCTACTGACAGTAGCGATATAGGGCAAAAACGCTACTCGCAATAGCGATTTAGGACAAAAACGCTACTGGCAATAGCAATTTTGCCTTATTTTTAAAAAAAATTTACCTAGGTACCGATCCTACATGTACGATACCTAGGTAAATAATTTTGTTTCTAAAGCAAAGTGGTAATTAATTAACTTGGCAACATTATTCATGTCAAAAGTTCCACAATTTTCTGCTATAACCAAACCTTAAAATAAAAACCCTGAATTATGCATTTTCACATTTCTTCAACTAAAAAGTCAGTAATGGCATCCACAATCCCAGCTTCCAATTCACTCCCTTTCTCTCTCCTCCGTAAAAGAACCCATCTTTTCACACCCTCCATCACCCACTTCAAGCTCCTCAACTCCAATTCCACATTCTCTTCTTTAACCCTTCAAAAGGGCACTCTTCATTTCCACAATCACCCTCAATTCCACCCTCTATTTACTCCCCAATTAAGGGCATCCACAACTGGGAATTCACACACTTCAAACAATGAAATCGAGGTCACAATTTTGGACGANAAACTTAAAACTTAACTAACTAGTCACTACTTCACTAAATCACACTAGTCAGTATTCACTCACTTGGTGGCTACCCCGTGCGACCATGCGTAACCTCGAGGTTGCGGGATCGAACYTTGCCCCCTCCCCCGGGCCCGGGCAATGTCACCTTGGTTCTTTTGACTTCAGAGATAGAGTCTAAGGGTGGAGTACTCGATGTACGTACTTTATCGTCTAAAAAAATYAGTCATGCTGTGGGATAATCTGTGTATATAGATTTTGATTCGGTGGAGGATTTAGATTAGAGAAAATCAAGTACTTTTGATATATTTTAGGGAAAAGATTGAAGGTTTTTAGTGGCAATTAACTTGACTAAATTGGAGGGATTGATAAAAGAGTTAAAGAGGCTCTCATGCTTTGTAAAAGCACACGCAATCCCGTTGTGATAACACAATTTTTTTGTGGTCTAATCACCTTTATCAGCTCTCTAAACTGATTGATTTACAAAGCTAATTGTACTTATTATGCCTTAATTATTGCACTATATGTGCCCGACCGAATGTAATATTGAAGTATGCAAATGTCCAACTTGCTTAATAATCCTCGTCAAAAAAAAAAAAAACTTACTTAATAATCCACCAAAGGCACAGTAAAAAGGTGATGAGATATGTGTTGAATGGGGCATGTGAAAGGAATGAATAACTTTAGACAGTCACATAGAGTACTTTCCCACAAGCAACAAAACTAAAGCCTTGGCTTTAGGCCTGCTTGGAACATTGTTACACGTACTCACTCGGTTGACAACCCACTACTAATAAGATATTAAACTAATATTATTTTAAACAAGTGGAACTATATTCTCAATGCCACTAACAAATAACAATACTATATTAGTGGTGGGTAGTCAACCCGGTGGGTAGATTAAGTTTTTTCCGCCTGCTTGAGGCTCTCGAACGAGCTGGACTTTTTTCATAACATCAATGTCGAGATTTACACCGACAACAAGGACCTGAGCAATAAGAGGGCGAATCAGAAGACAAAAGTTAGTTTGTTGGTTAAAGATGAATAACTCCGTATTATCTTATGGTCTCGTTTAGACGCTGTTGGAAATCAAATCCAGTAAGAAAATCGCATTTAACGTGAAGTAAATTCTCTTGCTAATTTCTTGCCAAATAACCTTTTCTAAGTTAACTACTCGTACTAAAAACTGATAACACATTTATTTAATTATTTTAAGAGAAATCCGCATTTACCCAAAAGATTTTGTATAATAATAAGGAAAATTTGTCCATAAATGCCATAAAAAACTCACTTTTTGTGAAATACTGTCACGATTCCAAGAAATTGTCCATAAATGCCATAAAAAGGATACTTTTTTGCGAAAAACTGCCATTAAAGACCCAATTTTTTGTTGACTACTGCCATCCGACGTTGACTCGTACTTTTCCGACCAAAATGATCACGTGTTGCTCACGTGTTCGTCTCTTTTTGCTAATGGCTTGTCCCCACTCCTATTTTCACCCCATTGAAGCCCCATACCCACCCTCTWCTTCATTGATTCATCCTCAACCACACTCCATTCCCACAGCCACCCTCCATGACACTCACTCCTCTCTCCTACAACCCTTCATTGCCCCACTTCACTCCTCCCTCCTATAACCCTCCCCCCAAACTTTGCTCTACCCCTTGCATCTCCCCCCAATTCAGTTCCATCCTCCTTCAACCTCACCCCCATTTCGTGACACAACCCAACAACAATCCCGACCAATGCAACACAACCACATGACAGAATCGTGACCACAATCACCACCACCTAGCTCAACCGTGCGACCAACGCAACAAAACCAWAKCCACGCGACCAAACCCACGCAACCAATTACCTAGATGTTGGTTGTGGGTCGAATCTGATTTTCGAACCAAATCTGGGTTTGTGATTTGAATGGTTGAAACTTGAAGAATTGGGTTTTTTAATGATAGTATATTTATTGCATACAAAGAGATAGCAATAACCTTCGCCCATACTTATATATTTCAATCTCGTAATACTTGTTATGGAAAGTTGATTTAAAGAAATGCTTAAAAAATTAGATGCTGGAGAGAATAGGATAGTTTCAATTTATACCTTCATCAAACATTTATAAATGAATTCGTATTTGCTGAGAAAAATCGTGTTAACTCAGTTACTCATATCGTGTTGCCAGAAAGCTTCTCTAATACTAGTATGAAATTTAAAGCAAGTAAATAACAGTTGGATTTTGATTCAACCTTAGAGGCGTTAAGTTCAGTGTAAGACAAGGGACAAAACAACAAAAGTTGGTAGAAAGGAAAGAATTCAATTACTTCTTAGTCGGACGAGATTTTGTTTGTAAATGTTATCTATATATATATTTGTTTTAATCAAAATCATCCTATCTCTCTCCTCGCCGCCAACACTCCTCCTATCTCTCCCCTCACTGCCCTCTTCCTCACCCATCTTCCTCTCATTCCTTCCTCATTTCGTGCGCTATACACGCACCAACTCTCTCGTTCAAGAAGCGACGCCCGAGACCACGCGATCTTCCAAAAACCAAGTTGTCACTGGTCCGACGGGGGGATTGCAAAGAGATTTTCTAGGATACTGTCATAAATTAATCAAACAATTAATACAATTAGATATCTAACTGTGAATAATAGATTCTTAGCCTTTTTCAAAAAAATAGTTGAAATACAAAGTAATCCAGCCACCAATTTGTTAGAAGGTTGGTACGTTTCATTTCAATTAATCTCTTTACAGGAAGAATAATACCTGATGTGCTGTTTAAGCCCTAATGCATGTTCTTAATGATACACTGTTCGTTTCATGAAGTCCTAAACATCATGCACCCACCACCTTCTCTCTCTTGACTGCCCATGAGGATCACAAAAAGGTTTTGAATCAGAATCCCCAATAAATAATGTTTCGAAACACGAACTTCAGTCTTACTTTACATAGTGCATACGGACATAAATGGTTCCTACCGAGCGGTTCAAGCTTATTCACTCTGCATTGCACTCACCAGAAACTTTATAAGAGATCATGAGATAGCCATTCTTTTAAGAAACATATGTAATGTCTACTGCGAGATTAAAAATTACAAAAACCAACTAAAAGCCATCAATCTTAGCCTTCGACATTCTATAGCACAATTCGATCCTGAAAGTGATGATAAACTAGATACTAAAGGATCCTCTACAGACTTGCCAATCGTCGAACACCAACGACACTCAATGACAATATACATGTGTACATCACATCAATACAATATGAATCGAACTTCAATGCCATTGCAGAAAAAACATGGAAAATCCTATAAATTTATAAAATTCACTTTCCTCGCTTTAGTAGACATAAGCCCTAAAAACAGAAAATCTAAAATCAGCAGTGCACTACAAACCTTATAACTACTTCTCATCTTGTCATGAAATTGAGGCAGCACATCAAACCCAACAAAACGAAGAACTCGATCAGTATAAAAAAAAATGAATAATTACATGAAATATTAGAAGAGATCATCATAAGCAACGATTTCTCGCAGCCTTAAATGAGGGCTCCCACACACGGTAGCCAGTAGTCATACTAGTGTTGCTGCTGCTGCTCTATTGGGTCACAATGGCTGAACTCAACTCCTATTCCCCCTCCCATGCCTACTCAGAGGTTCTCCCCTTCAACAGTCTGTATGAATATGAATTGCATTTGCATTTGCATTCCGCATACGAATCTCCTCTCTCTTCCTCCCCAGCTCTTCTTCATTCATCTCTACTTGCACCACATTACCTGAACACTGTGTATCCTTCAATACAACATCATATATCAGCTTCAATTCCAAACTTGTCACCAAAATACTCATCCCTGATTTAACACCAATAACTCCATCACATTCATTTCAACATTGGTATTATATTGTAATGTGAACTATGAATCACTTTAACCACTAATTCAACAACACTTTCAGCTTCTAAAATTATGGTGTAGTACAGTGGGAAAAAAAACAATCAATTGCATGAATCTAAAAACTTGCCAAAATTAAAAATTAAATCACTAATTGCCAAATGAAGGAAAAACCCGAAAACCAGATCTAAAAATTAATCTTGACTCAAATTGAATGCAAATGCTTCAGCACTTAGAAACCCCAGAAAATTTGTATCTCATAAAATTAAAGAACTGACTCGAATTAAAATGAAATGCATCGCAGAATTAAAACCCAACACCAAAACCCATAAATCTGAAAAACTTGACCTGAAAAATTCCAGCAGCAACTAAATTCCAATCATAATAACCCCCAAAAAAGGGGGAAAAGGGTAATCAAAGAACCTTCAAAATTTTGAAAATTGACCACGAATAAAATTCAAGCAAACAAAATAAAATTCTAAACTATGATATATCCAATCCATAAAACCCCCAAAGGAGATTAAAGATGAAATCTTGCAAATGCCAAATTTAGAAAATGAGTAGAGAAAACAATAAGAGAGGAGAGAGAGAAGATGATATACAGGTGAGAGTCGATGGAGATTGCCGAAGGAGGTCAAGGGAGGCGCAATGGCGTTCAGCGGCGGGTATGACCGGAAAGAGATAAAGCCCACACACTTGTTGGTTCAATTCGGATCCGAGAATGGGCCCATAAATTCGAATCTGACTTGAGGTCCAGAACTGAGCACCCATCTGGAAGCCAATAACGACCACCGCGGGGTGTGTCGTTTCTGCTTGGGTGTTCCTCCCTGAAGGCGCGATTGACGGCGGCCGTTGGGGTAAGAATAGGGCACTGTGCGGGAGTTGTAGGGGTTATCTCTCTTCCTGTCATCTTCTTTGTGCTTGTGAATTGTGATTGTGTTTGGTTTGTTGAATTTAGGTGTGTGGGTTTAGTGTGTCAAAAGAACAAAAAAAAGGTTGGAACTTTGAAAGGATGAAACTTAAAACTTAAAACTTAACTAAATAGTCACTACTTCACCTAATTCACCACTAGGCAGTATTCACTCACTTGGTGTGCTACCCCGCGACCATGACGTAACCGAGGTTGCGGATCGAACCGTTGCCCCCTCCCCGGGCCCGGGCAATGTCACCTTGTTCTTTTGACTCAGAGATAGAGTCTAAGGTGGAGTACTCACACGTACTTTATCGTCTAAAAAAATAATCATGCTTTGGGATATCTGCTTGTATATAGATTTGATTTCGGGGGTGATGTTAATTAGAGAAAATCAAGTACTTTATATATATTTAGGAAAAAGATTGAAGGTTTTTGAGTGGCAAATAACTTGCTAAATTGAGGTATGATAAAAGAGTTAAAGAGGCTCTCATGCTTTGTAAAAGCACATGCAATCCCTTATCTGTACAACACAATTTTATGTTAATCACATGTTGAATTTTCTTTACATCAGCTCTCTAAAATTGTTGATTTACCAAAGCTAACTAACTTATTATAGCCTTATTATTGCACGATAGTGCCCCGACGATGTAATATTGAAGTATGCAAATTCCAACTTGCTTAATAATCCCACAAGCACGATAAATAGGTGATGAGATATGTCACATAGTAATACTTTCCCACCAGCAACAAAACTAAAGCCTTGGCTTCAGGCCTGCTTGAGGCTCTCGGACGAGCTGGACTTTTCATAACATCAATGTCGAGATTATCACCGACAACAAGGACTTGAGCAATAAGAGGGCGAATCAGAGACAAAAGTTATTTTCTGGTTAAAGATGAATAACTCCGATATCTATGGCTTGTTTAGACGCTGTTGGAAATCAATCCGGGGAAAAATGCGCATTAACAGAAGTAAATTCTCTTGCTAATTTCTTCCAAATAACCCTTTTCTAAGTTAACTACTCGTACTAAAAACTGGATAACACATTTAATTAATTATTTTAAGAGAAATCCGCATTTACCCAAAAAGATTTTGTATAATAATACTCATATAGTCGTATCATATGCTCCAAAACTTTTAAAAAACATGTAACCCTCGTATCAGGAAAAATAAGCTCAACCCATCTAACTATTAACACATTTCTTGCGTATAACAAACCTTAAAATAAAAACCCTGAATTTGCATTTTCCACATTTCTTCAACTAAAAACTCAGTAATGTCATCCACAATCCAGCTTCCAATTCACTCCCTTTCTCTTCTCCCGTAAAAGAACCCATCTTTCCACCCCCATCACCCACTTCAAGTGCTCCTCAACTCCAATTCCACATTCTCTTCTTAAACCCTTCAAAAGGGCATCTTTCATTTCCACAATCACCCTCAATTCACCCTCTATTTACTCCCCAATTAAGGCGATCCACAACTGGAATCAACACACTTCAAACAATCGAAATCGAGGTCACAATTTGGACGATAACAATAAACCACGTCAAAACTGTTTGTGGGTGTTGTTTTTGGACATCAGTATCACTTGCAATTTTTGCATTTTCAAAGGATGCTAAAGCTGCTTCTTCTGTGTATTGCTATACCTCCATTCTAAAGCTCGAGCTTTGTTTAGTGCAGCTTTTGAGGTTCAGGGTGGCCTGATGAACTGTTGTTGTTTGCGCTTGCTACTCTTCCTGTCATTACTGCTGGTGCAATTCCCTGTTGGTTATGAGACACTCGATCCTATTTTCTCCACTGTCTTTATCTATCTAGGTGAGATACACTATTCTTGTGCTTAATTATTTGATAATGATGATATTGATTTGTAATTGCTTGATTATTATTATTGGATGACAGATGATTCAATTTTAAGCCAATTTTGCATTTGTTTCTGTAATTTATCATGCCAATTTTTAAGCTTTCACATTAGTCTGTTGAGAACATTTATGTTGGTTAGTTCATAGTGTTGAATTCTGGTTTCTGAAATATAATTAAGGTTGATTGATAATCACAATTACCCTTTGAATTTCTGTAATCATCCGTAGAAGGTCAACCTAATAATGTGTCCTTAGATTTTGGAGATGTAGTTAGTAGTTACAGGATTGTAATTTGGCTCTGTGAGCTGCAACATAATTGATCAGTTTCTGAGCCAGCAAAGATTGGCTGTGTCTCGAGGTGAAATCGAGACCGGAGATTGACTTATAGTTGCGTAGTTGCCTTTGTGAATGGCTAATTGAGCGTGGTCTTCCTGTGTATGAGGTAGTTTCTGTAATTCTATGAAGAGATGCGCCAGGTACTTATAGTAATGGTGGGTCTGTTGCATCAATATTTCAACCCAAAGAGCTCTTTATGTAGGAAGTGATAAGAAATTTAGCCTCGACTATCAGTTTAAGTTTTTGGTGAGAGATCCTAAACAAGGACAAAAGGTAGTATGAATGAAAAATTATCTTTAGTTAGATACAACGGTGCGACCGTGCGACTCTGTGAAATCGGGAATTGACTAATTAGGAAATGGTGTGATCATGGTTAGTTTTGAGCTCAGGAACAAAGCCACATCATTAACATTTCTTTGGCTAAATTACCAATCTTTTGATAGAATCAACTGGATGATCGCGTAGTGATTCTAGACTAATTTGATCAGTGATTTCAGACTAAAGCGACAGAATCAAGTAATATCAACAACAGTGAGGCACCGGGACGAAATTATACTAATGATGTGTCAAGATAATTATATCTATTGGGAGTAAGGCTACTTCATTTGATGCAGAAGAAATACACTTGTGTTGCCAACCATGCTCTAACCTAATAGTTTGTACTTTGTAAATTTTAGCTAATTTCGGTTGGAAATAACTTTCCAAGCACCGATATGGTCAAATTTTAGTGTCTTGAATAAGGTTCATTATAGGAGCTAAAGCTTCGTTATGTAATGTAGTAGAACATTTCCCAGTTCATTCATTTATACTCTTCCTTGAAAAAGGTTGCCACTTTTCTTGCTGGGAGAATCGTGCAGCATCAAGATTTCTGGACATGCTATTTGAAGGGCCAAAGAGAAGGCTTTCCTGTGGAGAGTCCAATGGCTGTGTTTATGTGTTTGTAGCTGCGCTTCCCAGGGACAGGAGCATGACTGGTGCATAATTGCTTCAGTTCTGGACATCCCTTTTGGCACCGCTCTTATCCAGCCATTTCTGTCGCCCCTCCGCCGGTGGTCCCTTCACACAGTGCACGCCCCTCTGTATGTCTCACCGCCCCGTGGAACCATGTCAACAATTGCTCCTCATCTCACCCCGAACCGGCGGTCGGAAGCCTCCTCCAAAGTATGCTATTATAAAAACTGCTTCTCTCTTCTTATTCTTTTCAACCGTTTATGTGAGTTTTACTGCCCGAAATCTTAAAAAACCTCACCATAGACACGGTACCTCCGCGGCGAAACTCCCATACCGCGGTAGTCCCATAGTTTAGACCCCTGACCGGAGTAGTTCTATCAGCTCCTACAGCAATCATCTCTAAAACCGACGTCCTCAACCAGACCCTACAACACACTCAACAGGGCTCCCTTAGTTTTTTGCTCCGGCTTTGGTACTCTTTAGTCTAATGTTCCCGCTGCACTCTTTCTTGTAGGCAAGTCAAACTAGCTGAAAACATTACTCACTTTATACCTCCCCCCAAACAAAGGGAAGATCAGTTAGAGCAATTCTAATCCATATTACCTAGAGAATTTTTCTCTAATTCTTTACGATAGAAGCGTGATAAAATCTGCCTCTTTGTTATTTGGTCTAGTGCGCCGGATCATGCCTGCATTGCAAGAGGCTATTCGTGTCTGAAATCAACACCTATTGCATAAGATCGTTACATGCACCAACTCATCATTTATCGACTTTCGAGTCTGGCTCACCAGTTCACAGTTACTTCTCAGTGTCTACCTACGAACACCCTAAGTAAACTCAAGGATTCTTAATTAAGAATGTACTTGCTACGTAGTTTGAAAAGGAAGCTGCTTGTGCTATGATCAAAGGAAGATTATTGCAATGTAAATCTCACAGTTATGTCAAACGGTAACAATCAGGTCTCATTACCTTTTAAGACGCATTTTGACGATTTACCCCTGGCGTTGCCCAGCTTCGTAAGCATTCCTGTGGGCGGGCGACACGGCTTTACCTTGTAACAACTGATTTTGACATGTAATGGTCTTTCTGATCGTGAAGGAGGAATGCATTGAGACCATCATAAAGCTAAACATACTCCATGTTTGAGAAGTAGAATGTATTTGGTAATTCTGCCTAGGAATTGTTATTATGACATGGTTAACCCATATATCCTACGCCAACTAAGCTCATGA
>SNQN01000058.1:113670-126433 GCA_008642245.1 Bassia scoparia | reverse complement strand
TTGCGGAATTTGAAAAATGGAGGATTCCATAGTGGTGCTCGGATGACAAAAACGCAGGATGAGGAAAGATCGGCTAGTGGTCGTTGTGGCCCTGTGTCAGCATGATGAGAGGAGCAACAGGGATCGGCAAGACGTAGGCTTAAGGAGGAAATGGATTAAGGAGAAATGAGATATAGTTGTTGTTTTAGTGATGCAAGGTGCAAATAGGAGAGAGTCAAACAAATAACATATCACCATACAAATGGTCATTTTGGCGGAAATGTCGGTCAACGGCAATTGCAGTATCCAAAGTACCTCTTTTAATGGTAAGTTCTTACATTCTTAGATCATGCGTATTCACCGAAAAGTATTTATGCATTTACATGGCACAAATTTTCTTCAGTGAATGTGACAATTTATCTCTTTTATTTTTTTATTACCAACAAATGTTGGATTTTAATTTGTCAATTCCAATGGGATGATAGATTCCGCTTGCAACTTTCTGTGCAGCTTCATGCATGCAGTGTCGCACACCTCGACGCAGGATGAGACCCTATTAATGGACTACTTCAAAACAATACGAAAAAAAGTTCATGCTTATCTGTCCTTAGTGTGACAATCAGAATACTCTCTATTATTCATAAAAGCATATATTCATTTTATATTCTCAGATTGAACTAAGAGAAATATTTTGCTTTATTTTATTATCCCCAATTGCGACATATCATTGCCCAGCATCTGTTCCCTTAACTTCAATTATTTACCCAAAACAATCCAACGTATTGAATTCCTTCCCAACAAACTAATATTATATTGAAACTATCAATACTATTAAGGACAAATGATCTGCCGCATTCCCCCCATTAACCATTGCCCCTTGCACGTGTCATATTGAATGACCCATTCTACTGACCGAAGTCGATTATTCACTCTCACATTCCTGAAAATTGAATCTTCTCTCGTAGAGACATATATTTATTCAAATAATTTTCTTACAACTGGATCTTGACTGTACACTTCAAGTAACATCAAGAAATTTCAAACCGTCATGCTCCTCGTCTCACTGGACCCATTGGTATCTCGGTTTACATACCAGTTTCCATGGACATTATGAAGCAATAAATCATTCTAAATCTTCAAAAGATGTGACCATCATTGACCGATCATTTCAGCACCAAATTAATCTACTCTGTGCATCATCTCTTCTTTTTATTTTTTGTGTGAAACAGAAGAATACTTGTCATTTACATCTAACTCGAAGCCCAAATATTTTAGCAGCTTAAGACTATTTGGAATTCATTCTAACTCAAAATATTGCTTTCGACTTTTGAGGGCACACCGCACTCCTCTTGCTGACAAATTTTATAGTARAACGGGTTATATGATACAATCAAACTTTAATTTTTATAACGGTTCACCAAGTATGAAGATACGGAGTACAATATGTAAAAAAATGAAAAAAATTGTAGCGTACAATCGAGGGTACCGTACACATCCTTGGTGGTGTTGTTATGCACTTATGCCCACTCAGCTTTCATATGTAAGACTATCTTGTACGTCTTTATATGTCACATTGAGTTGCCTCCCTCTTGAAAAACGGATTAATTGCGCATCTTTGGACACTAATGGATTTATTTATATAACATTAGCACTAGTGTAAGAGAAAAACTTGAACGAGTTAATTTAATTCACAAATAATATCTCGCATACAAAGTAGACAAATAGTTTCATCTAAAACGTAAGTACTCTCTCGAAATAGTTGCAACAGTTTAACATAACATATTGATGAATAAAGTCAAATCGTTGCAATTAATACATTACGGAGGCAGTATGTAGGAAAGTAATTAAATCTGCATGCATGTGTTTCTACATTCTAGAATAATTCTAGTAACACAATTACTTGAAATTGATGAACATCAACTTTGTCATTGTTMAAAGAGATCCTCTTTCTATCCCTATATTTGAGGGCCAACTAGCTAGGGGACATGATAAACACAACACTGTGTCGGGACAGACGAACAGTGTTGAGATAAATATGATGTATATGTAATGTTCAATGATGTCTATGCAATATATTTCATTATTATATTTTTTATCTCCCCCAAAGATATAAAAATATAAACATACGAACATCGTTGTAATAAACATAGACATCAAATAACGTTATTAACCACCATTGATCCTACTCCGTAGCTTGTATTATGTCCATCTAGCACTAGCTCAAGATTCGCTCACATCACGTAGGAGACAATCTTTTGACTAATGTGGCCTTCCTTCATTTCAATGCTTCATTGCCAATGAAAGCAACTGGACCACTATCACACACACACACACATCCTAATCAATCGTCTTCTTTCACGTACCAAATGGATAAATATGCAACCTACATGCATGCATACTCTATTTGTTCACTTACACTTAATCACACACACACACACTCTAAGTGTACTTCATGCACTGATCCATGCACTCTATGTTGTCTATTAACCAGTATTAATAAAATCGAAAGAAAGTGCGGTTAAATATGAATGCCAGTGCGATTATTAACATAACTCTAGTAAACAGCACATAAATGACAATACAAAACAGTCATTTAGTTTTCTATTGAAATAAATGACGAAATAGATGTAGACCCTGATCCGTGCAGTAAATCACTAGGTGTCGTTTTTTTTTTTTTTTCAAATTGCTCACTCTCAAACGTTACTTAATCTATAGCACATAAATTGTGGTTATCCTATCCATGAATATAGTAATAAAACAATGAGGAAGTATGCCCAAAAAAGTAAGCTTTTGACTCTTTACTTTGTTGACAATAAACACACTCAACTAAAGGAGAACCAAAGAACTAACACTTACACTAGAGAGATAAAGTAGTAGTAGTAACCTTGAATTTGGAATCCAATATCTTTATTATTTATTTATTTATTATATTCTCTCACTTAGCTTGACAAATCACCATTAGCATTTAGCATCACTACGACACTACTAGTGGTCGTTTTGGGCCCCCCTCCCCACCAATTAATCAAATCGCGTCCCACCACGTGGCACCCTGAAAATACGGGAGCCAGTAATCGGGCCGTCCACGTACCTGGGAAAGCAACATTCGCAACATTGTCTCTCAAAATATGCCACGCAATCCAAACCCAAGCCCATCACTTGGGGCCCAATTGTGGGGCCCAATGGTGCCACGTGGCGGCAGATCAGAGGGGTGATCGCTTGGGCCTAGATTTTGATTTGTCATGATCCATCAAGAGGCTGCGGATAAGTATCATGTAAGTGGGGCCCAATTTGTATCATGTTGGCTGTGGTTTGTCACACGTGTAAAGCCTATGTGTTGGCCCTACGTCTCACGTGCGTCCCTTAACCTAATGTCGGAAACCCAATTGACCGTTCTTTTTTTTTCTCTCTCTCTTTTTCTTTTGCTTTTTTTTTGGGGGGTTTTCTCTCCTTTTTGTGCAACATTGCAACTACAACTTGAATTGGTAGAGTTATGCTAGCTAAATTGGATTGAATTGAAATTCACCTTGAATTGATAGAGTTAACTTCAGACTCCGTTCTTTTGGACTGAAGTAGGCTGAGTTGAATTGAATTGAATTGAATTGAATTAAAATGATATTGATAGAGTTAACTTCAGCTTCCGTACCAATTCCACTCAATTTTGGGTTTGGATTTCATCCTGCCCTTGATACTCTTTAAGGAACCAAAAAAATACCTCATCAATCTAAATCATAAATAATGATCCACAGTGTAATTTTTAAACGACGAAAGTCTAAAACATAGGAGTAGCACATATACGGGGCGTTTGGCAAGTGGGAATGGGAATTTGGGTAATATAGGATGGGAATGGGAATTAGAAGGTGGGAATTGATAAAATTATCTCAATCCCTTGTTTGGTATTGATTTGGGAATAAATGAGTATTTGAAAAGGGAAAAAAAGGAAATAAAATTGGATGAAGAAATAACTTTGAGAAAAAAAAGGAAAAAGAAAATAAATATGAATTCCCCATCTAATACCAACCCCCCCTAGGTAATAAAATTATGAGAATTGACCCCAATTATTCTCTTTCCCATTCCCTCAAATAATCTCATTCCCCACAAACAAACATGGGAGTTTAGGACATTGGGATTAAAATTCCCATTCCCACCCATCTATTCCCATAAAACAAACACCCCCATATAGTCTTAAATTTGAATGAAATTAGTGGTCTGAATAAATTACGAACAAATATACTTAATTAACTTTATTATAGGAGATACATCATTAATATGATTCTACGATCATACTCAATCTAAAAGATAATTTAACTCTTAAGTGAAGGTAACATATGCATATATATCTTGTAAAACACATATTATAAATCAAGGTAAGATGATCATATGAGAAAAAAAATTGAATGAAATTGGAATGCAAATATGGAAAAAGAGATTAAAACCTCATAAAACAAGTCCATTAGTCATTGATGACATGGATTAAATTCCCTTGATGTCATCACTCCTTTTGTTGTTTTGGATAAATCAAGATTTGACATCCACATGTCAATATGTCATAACATCGCAATTCAAGGGCTTTTACGTTCCAAGTTCACAAAGGCCAATTGCAACTCGGCAAATGATGTGTTATTGCTTTTCATTTGGTTTTCTATTTATTTAGCCCTTGTCTTTTAAGCTTTGACCCTTGGCTTTGCACGAAGGCTAAATGTTTAAATGAAGAATTTGAACAATAAGTAGAACAAGTATATACACCTGTCTCTTATACACATCTAGATTTGTATTATGGAAAAAATACAAACATTGTTCTTCTCCGATTCATAAACAAAATAAAATAACTTAGGGCCATCACAACTTAAAGAATTACAAATACATTTTATTACCAAATAAACTTAGCGCACGCACGCATAGTGTGGACAAAAAACTAGTGTATTATAATGCGAGTCAAGTCAAAAGAGTAGGTCGGAAAAATGGAAAAAGTGACGAATCTAACTTTATTAAAATATAATTTCTCCGTAACTAAAAATGCAACAATAGTACTTTTTACACATGTCAAGATAAAAGTTTGCGAATTATATATATCTCGATCTAATTATGTATTAATAAAATTATGTATGCGGGTCGTGCGAGGTAAGTTTTAATAATTATCACTCTTAGTCTTAGTGGCAGAACTTCACTCCTTGGTTCAACAAAAAGAGGATGACATACTCACTCACGATCTACTAAAGGTAAGCCATTTCCTTAGCGAAAGAAAGCTAGTTCTTTAGTAAAGAGAGTTCCTTGACTAATAAAATTGCATCAAAGTGGAGCTCATTTTCTTTCTCTTTTCCGATGATATGTAGTCTTGTCCGAAACCCGCCCAAATGTTTTTAAAATTGCATATAAGACTAGTCYGAGCCCGAATGCGAATGATAAGAGGAAGACTCAGAGGAAGAGACATTGACGGAGACCAACAACCTTGATTAGTGTGTCCCCATTTTGCCATGCAGTCCGCCGCAAAGTTAGCTTCCATGAAACAATGATTAATAGAGTAAGAATTCAAATTAAGAAGATCCAATTCCGTATCACAAAGTAGATTATTAATTTCCCATGAGATATGYCAAAYCCTTCGTAATAAGTTGATAACAACAAGATTATCACCMTCTACTTCAAAATTTCGAATACCCAAAGCACAAGCCTTTTTTAACGCCCTTCAAGAGCCCTAAGCTTCCGCTTAGAGAATACCGGTGTGAAGGAATAATGATATAAAACAAATGAATAAGAGGACAAATGAAAAGGTCTATGTACTATGTTAGGTTACTATCAAACTTTTTAGTCAATTCTCAACTAAAGAGCATATTTTGATTTTTGTAAGATAAAAATTTTCGTGTTAATAAAGTCACGAGACGACGTGTTGAGAATCGTTCTCAAATGTTATTTTTTTTGGATAGAAAGAAAATTTTAAAGTATTTTAATTATCCCTTATCTCTCAAATGCAGTGCTTTATGGATTAGCCAATATCTATGTTTCATCGAACATATAATGCATAAGTGCGTAACAAGTTCCCATATATATGCCGCTTTTTTAGCAAAACATTACAAATAGGAAATTATATGACCTTTACATGTATCGGTTAATGAAAAAAGATGATGTATAGTCGATACTCGCATATGATTTATGTGGTTGATAAGAAGATCAATATATTGAATCTAGACTAGTTCATGTCAATTCGGTTAGTTAGGCGGACACTTTAAAGTAGCTATGTGGAAGTCTAGGAAAATAAATCTCTTTGGACACCAAATTTATGTGTATATCAATCACTTTTTTTTATCAATCGAATAACAAATAGGAAAATTGTACGACCTTTACACGTGTTGGTTAGAAAAGGGGATGTATACATTTATATTTGGTAGATAAGTATGATTAATATATCGATCGAAATCTCTCGTCACACTGATTAAATTAGGACACTATTTAAAGTCATTGGTGGAAGTGTAGGGAAAATATTACTCTTTGGACACCAAATTTATGTGTTTTATATCAATTTAACAAATAGAAAATGTATGACCTTTACACGTGTTGGTTAATGAAAAGGGGGGAGTATACATTTGATATTGGTAGATAGATGATCAATATATCGAATCGAAATCCGTTCAGTCAACCTGATTAAGTTAGCAGAACACTTAAGTAACATTGGTGGAAGTGTAGGGAAAATAATTTCTTTGGACACCAAATTTATGTGTTAAATCAATCGTTTTTACAACCTTTTTTATCAATCGGATAACAAATAGGAAAATTGTAACCTTTACACGTGTTGGTTAATGAAAAGGGGAAGACGTATGCATTTGATATTATAGATAAGATGATCAATATATCGAATCAAATATCGTTCAAGTAAACCCGATTAATTACCAGACATTTTAACGTAGGACCGTGAAAGTGAAGGTAAAATTTATCTGTTTGTACACCCAATTTCCGTGGGCAAGTCATTTTCAATGCGGTGACACTATCACAACTTGCACCACTGATGTTACATAGGCTACATCAAAAGGCAAAGAAAAATTGGCAGATTACCAAACATTTCCATCTTTTTGCAAAAATCTTCCACAATTTATTGGACATATATAATATATTGAATCATATTCTAGAGTCAAGTCAAACCTAACAATGTTTATATGAGTTTGCCCTTTAATATTGAATTGGAAGTTTGCATATGTATTTTACTACTTAATCACGAGGTCAATGCATGACTTTGCTTTTTCTATCTAATTAAAATGTATTCATCCTTTTAATTTAACGTTGCATGGCTTTCTGCCTAATTTCCATAAGATCGACTTGATCGGAACTCTATCCATAGATTACCGACGCATCTTTAAAAATATTTAAATTAAAAGTTAAACTGGTCGTAATTGTTTAAATTTTTGTTTCTATATGTGTCTGACGCTAAATGTTTTTATTTGATTGACTTGATAAGTAGGAGTGGAGACATTGAATTTGTAAAACACATTTAGGTGTTGAACGAGTGTATTTTCTTTTTTGAACCAGATTAAATCCCCACTTATCGAAAATCTTATAGGCAAGCATACATATTTATTAGAGGGATCTTGACTCTTATGTATGGTGACGAGTTTAACTAGCTTTTAAAATTAGAATTTGTCCACATGAAAGTTTCAAGATCTTTCTCATTCCTTCGTTGTAGTATGACCTCTGCCTCGTTTGTAACTAGTAGGTAAAAGTACGAATTCTTGATGTGTCATGTTAATATTGTTAACTCATCACATTTGTAAATTAAGTAGAAGAGCAATCAAACCATGGAAATTTTTTTGACAACAAAAATAATATAACGATATTGATGTATTATACGATTTTTTTTTCAAAAAAAAAAAAAAAAAAGGCATAGTTACAAGAAACAAAAAAATCTACTAAACTTAAATGTCTAATTGGTGGGTGAAAATGTGGGGCAATTGTAGCCTATGATGGTCACTGTGGTGAGAGTACTTACTATACTAAAGTCTAAAACAAGTTAACACACGTACAACATTGTCTAGTACGTTCTATGTAACAAAGAGAGGAGCTATTAGTGACTAGTAAAGCCAAGGCAGAAAATGTTGATCATGACTAGCGAAAAGTTGCAAATTCGCCCTTAGGATCATAGTTCACATCCTCGGGGACATTGAGAAAGTTGTGAATGTTGTGTTGATTGCGCATTAATAGGTTGTTGCTTATCATCAAATGTTCTTCGTCTTCAGGGGAAAAGCCTCGTTGTTGGTCTAAACCGCGCATTAGGGCGAGGAACCTCTACTTGTAGCGCGGCAGATTGGCTTCCATCCTTCCAATTAGGGCTGCCGGAATCAACAATGTCACTCTTTGTTGAGCTCACGTCTTCAGCTTGCTGGTGCTCACGACATCACTAACCTCCTGATTCGGTTCTTCCACCTTTCCAAGAGCTCCGATATTTGTGATTCCCCTTCAATCTTGTGGATTTCTATGTTTGATTAGTCTTTCCCCTCTTTTTTGCCCAAATTTTTTCAATAGCTAACACTGTGCATTACCGTATTATAAGTCTAAAAATCAACTGAATGAATTAAATGTTCGCAACAAAGTTCATAATTTACACTTTGCGGTATGACTACCGAGTATTTTCAATATTAAACAACATATAAACACATTCTAAAATGCATTTTGTTGTATCAAACCAATTTAATGAAGCTTTTGAATATGGTCAATATGAAACCAATAGTACGTAGAATCAATTAAATAATGAGCTAATTATTAAAATGCTAATGAAACATTAAATTAACGCACATTGACATAGAATGAAATACTTAAACTCGTAAATTTTAAATCGAAAACACAAAACATGACAACAACCAGTTTAACACATATTATGACTCTAAACACTCCAAAATTATGAGATCTCCCAACGGACAAGACACAATGTACAATATGCTAGACACCCAAGCCTAAGATTGATATATTTTACAACCCCGCAAGTCACTAAAACAATTGGCATGCAAAAAATCAAAGTTAGGTTGTTGTATTATAATTATTTGGTCACACCTAAAATGTAGCAAATATATGAAAATGACATGTGACAAGCTACAATATAAAAATATAATGTACAAATATTTTTAAGAAAATAAATAAAAAAAAAAAGAAAGAAAGAGTACTCATTTTGCACTTCTCTTTTTTCCATGTAAGAGAATCAAATCATCTTTGAGCTAAAAATAGTTGCTTTCAAAAGTTCAAATTCCTTTTCAATTTGTATGCTTGGAACAGCACGTCTATTTTGAACCAACTGCAACTTGCCTAGGTTGCAACCCGAGTAGTTTTGCTAACTCCGCCTTCTTTCTGGTCCAACTTGTTTTTCACCTCAAACTCTTCTCCAATACTTCACTTGCTCTTGAGTTAGCCTTCTCTTCTCTGTCGGAATGGTTTACCCATTCGCATCCGATCATCCTCGCCGAGTTCCTCCTCTCCATCGCTAGTCCGCGCTAGTAAACTCATTATCTTTCTCTTCGCGTTCGCGTTCAACACCCCCTTTTGTGTCTTGATCAAGTTCATCATGGTCCCTATAAAATAAAATCAAACAAAATTTGTTAAATAACTCGATCTTTTTTTCCCTCGAAAACTTACCAACAAACTAGTCGAACCCGACACAAGTGCTATAATGAGCGCAATAAAATAACCACTCCATACAGTGGTGTACTATAAATATGCATGGAACCTAAAGTAGTAAAATGTGTTTTTTGGACCAATTTTATACAATTATGCTTACAAGAGGGATCCTCTTAATAATATGATTTTCTTAAAGAAGGGATGTTAATTTAAAGGCGGCAAGAAAAAGGTGTTTTAATCTCTGTTTTTTAATGAAAATCTCATTTACTTTCATGAAGTCTTAGTGGTGACACATTCTTCTTTCAATAAAAAAAAAAAGTTTGTCCACTATAAAAAAAACCGATATATAATTCAATTGTTAGAATCTAGCTAAATTTTGAAAAGATTCCGGGATCGAGTATATTCACCTTTGTATTTTATAAAACACGTAAAAAGAAAACAAAAATAAATACATAAAACACAAAAGAAATATAATTATTCATATCACATATTTCACAAAATCAAAGATATGTACACACTATGCTTGGTTAAAAGGAAAAAAACATTGCTCGCTTTTTATGATGAATATTAACAGGTATTACCATTCTTCATTTTAATTTATTACAACTAAAACATGTTATTACATCAAATTGAATATTCAGTGTAAAGTGTAAATTCGAGGAATTGATTCCGCACTTCTCAAACGATTTCGCACTTCAAGTGGCCACTATTTTGTAATATGAGAGTGAGAATGCGAAAATCTTTCGAATTGCCGAAAATCATTTCCAAAATTCAGAATATACAAAGACAAACTCATTGTCATTAAACACAATCAGTATAAAAGATTAATAAATCATTAATAAAAAAAACAAGAGAAAGTAAGATACCATTGAATGAAACGAAGAAGGAACCAAAGTGAATTATTGAATTATCAAGCAAAGATATCATATCATTTCCACCATAATTCAGAATCCATTTTTTTTTTCTAAAAATAATGTGAATTTTCTCACCCCCAATTCAGATTTTTCAACGTAACAAAACAAAAAAAAAAATGGATTTTTGTGAATGTGAATCTAAGTTTAATGCGAAAGAAACAGGATTCTAGAGTTTCACCATAATTCAGTACAGAAACAGGAAAAACAGAAAAACAGAGGAGTGAAAAATAAGAATGAAGAAAACTTGAAATGGTGAAAAAAAAAAAAAAATCAGTGAAATACTGTAAGAAAGAAAGAAAAAATTCTGAAAATTTGAATTTTGGTTTTTTTTTTTTTTTTTTTAATTGATTGAGAGAGAAGAGGATTTCCTTGAAAGAAGAGCTTTTGTAGTGTTTTATTTAGGAATTGGGAAGCTTTTAGTGTTTTATATGAAGATGTTTCTTCTTTGGGTAATAGGACTGCCCTACTATTACATTTTTAAGCCTTGTCAAGTCATTATTACAATTTAGAATAACATTACATATATCAGCATAGTGTTAATATTCATTTTTTTTTTATCATAAGAATATAACACCAGCTAAGCATCCAAATATACATATCAAGAGATTAACAGCTAAAGAACATGAAAGCAAGTAGTGTTCGCGGTGGTCACGCACCTCTCCCTAAGCCCGATCGAAGATAACTTCGGCTGTTGATTGCGCACTTCTAAAATGAATGCGGATTTATAAAAGGAGTGGTAAATTAGTGGCCAAACTTTTTGTAAACTTTATGAGGGCAAGAGAATTTGAGATAGCTTTAACCATTGAGCTATTTCTTTTTTTTTTTAACTTTTGTTCGGAAAAAACATTTAATCCAAAAATAAAGTATTTACAATTCGTTTGAATTTTCTGATTGATTTTATTCTTAACTTAACGTTTTTATATGTCCGATACTCTGATCTTACTTGATTTTTTATTAATCTAGTTTAAAATTTGTTAGTTCACTCTTTGTTCATTAACATTTTAATTTTCTTTTACGGACTCGCAATGTTGAAATGAAGAACAATTCGTTCCAAATAAAGGCATTGACTTATAAATAGTGATAGTTCTTCTAAGCATTTTCCACTATCATTTTCAATTGTTCTCACTCAAAGATTGAGTAAGTACATTTTTATTTTATTTTTGCAAACTTCACTTTACATTTGAAAACTATCCTAGCTTTTTAAGACATTGAATTATATGAAAATAATGTTAAATAATACTTTAGTGTTTAATGATAATGTGAATATATATACGAAGTATATACGGAGTATATGTTTGAGATTTGGAATGTGTATCGATTCTGAATTATGCTAAAGACACTTGACATTATATATATCACTACAAACTAGACGTGTCAAACAGGTCAAATCGGATCGGATTGTACTGCTTTGGTCCTTAATTCGAGTTATTTATTGCDGGTCTTTTGTGGGTTTGGGTTTTAAAAAGTCTTGCCAATGTCCCAAAATCCTTGTGTTCGGGTTATCCAACGCGTTTAGAGCTGTATATATAACCGCGATGTTTTTTGTCATCTAAATATAATTTTTATAACTTCTTTTGTAAAAAAAAAAAAAATCTAAATTTGTATCCCAAATAACAAGCAAGAATAAATAAATAACGTCTYTTTGAATCATTTTCAACAAATAAACGCTCAAAATGACAATTATGAAATTTGATAGTAAAGGTTTAATAATCTAATGTTATAAAAAATGATTAACAAATCATAAAAATATCAAAATGTGTTTAACCCAACGGGTTGAACCGAGACTAATAATTGCCAAATTTAAACGACTCAAAAAATTGTTCGAAATTCACTTTTTGCAGGTCGATATGCTCGGATTTTCGAGTCGGGTCGTAATTTGACGCCTATACTACAAACAAAAGGCATGGAACGAGTATTATGAATTTATGACCCCTTCTTAATTTGTTGGGAGTTTTAAATTTAACTTTTGTAGTTTTGTGTGAGGTGGACGGTTAAGTTAAATTTATTACGAAATAGTCAACTTTGGGATAACTTTAGAGTTTTGAGTATTTTTTTTTTTTAATTTCAATGATTTTTAATGTTCTCCGTACATAAGAGGTGTTTTTTCATGGGATTATAATTACTTCTATATTGAGTACATATTAAGTCATTTTTATGAGATAATTTTTTTTGTAAAGAAAAATAGATAATTAATAATTTTAGGGCAATGTGAGTTGAGTTCTCAAACAATTTGTCAAAACTTAAAAGGTCAAAGAAATGAAGCCGGGTGAAAGGAAATGGAATAA
>SNQN01000058.1:81318-108509 GCA_008642245.1 Bassia scoparia | reverse complement strand
GAGTAAAAAAATGCGGCGACATCGAGTCAAATTAAGCGGGCGACTCGTGTGCGATATGAACTACGTCAAAATCGCATAAAAATAGTTGAAAATAAATTATAGTAAACCACAAGCGACGCGGCACGCACGCCATCAATGATACCAAAGCAGTACGCCAGATGTGTGTCAACATTGATCAATTTTTAAAGCTTATAAGAATCAATAACATTTTGACATTCCTAATTAAAACTAAAGTTAGGTTGTTAATATAAGGTTAAAACATAAAAACGCAAGAAAGAAGAATAGTATCCATTTTGCAACAGTGTTTTTCAATGTTAAGGTAGAGCATATAACTTTGAGGCTTCATATTTTCCTGTTAAGTGTCATATCTTCTTCAATTTGTTTAGATGCGGCGAGCACTTCTGTTTTTGGTACAAAGAAATTTGTCTAGGTTTCAACGCCCAATGTTTTGCTAACTTGTCCGTCCTTTTTTCTGGTTCCAACTCTATTCCTCCCAAAAGCTTCTCCAAGTGCTTCGCTTGATCTGGAGTTAACCTTCGTTCTTTTTCGATTCGTTCTCGTCGGTGTCATTTTCATCTGCTTGTGTGCGCTAGCAAAACACTGTATCGGTTCCTCTTCCGCAGCAACAATCCCCTAATTGTTGTTGTTACCATCAAAGTTCATCATGGTACTAATTAAAAAAAATCAAATTGAATGATGGTTTGGGGTTAATATATGGTTAAAAAGTAGTTTACATTTCACATAATGGCTATCAAATATATTAAATGCACAATATTATTGTTATGAATAATTAATGTTGATTTTAAAGGAAAATATACATGAAAGAATGTGTTTGATAATTAAATGGTTATTCAACCATATTTAGTTTAATAACTGTCATGTTTAACTTAATATTGTTGAATTTAAATTGAAAGTGTAGATCATCTTACTACACTGATGCAATACTCATAAAACAACAACATATTAATTTCCCATTAGTCATAACTATAACTCATAAACTATAAGTAATAAAAATGAGAAAGCAAGTAGAAGTCATTGACGAGATGAAGAAGGAATCAGCAAAAAGAATATCTGCGAATTCCATGCAATGAGACATGATCGTACAGTACCAACCATAAAATTAGCATCCATTTTTTTTTTTCCTACAAAACAAAAATTGTGAAATTTTTTGCACTGCATTTTAAATTTTCGATGAGATAAAACAAAACAAGATTTTCTAAATTTGATTCTAAATTTTAAAACAAAGAAACTTGATTTTAGGTATATAGTATATTAAAAGTCTTTGTAAGGTTTTCCAAGAAGTTTTTTATCCTCTTTGTTTTATGTGAATATTTATAAGCATGCCATTTGTTTCGTATTTATAGCCCAAAGGAAAATTCTTGGCAATCACATTTCTTTTTAATTTATTTACCAAAAATCACATAAGCTATATTTGGATGTGATCATTTTGATTTATCATATGAGGAACATACATGTATGATGAAACGGGCATATAGTAATTAATCTATTGCACTAAAAGGGTGTCCATCTCAATTATGAAGTTATATGTGTGAATGCTAATGGAAATGTATGTAGTTATGTTGTTCATGTACTCATTTTATAGTAGTGTGAGTGTTTTTTTAGTATTACCCAGGTATTTATTGGAGCAAACACAATGATTAACCGTACAGCTTAAGATATTAAACTTAGTTAATCAATTTACACACTAGGAATACAAGTTAAAATTTTATTAACGACTAGAAACAAAATTAAATATCGAGGGAATGAATGACAACATGCTAATTTATTGGCAGTGACACGATGTTAATTGTTAATTTGAGTTTTATTAACTACTAAGGTTTATTTTTCGTAAATGAATTTGCTGTAAAACTGAACTTAATTTCTTACTAGAACAAAGCCTTATTGTACTAGAACTACAACTTATTTTATATAAAACGTCTGAAGTTGAGAGAAAGACCTAAATGGGACTAATTAAGATGTTTGTTGATTATTGAGTTATCGTCATTACCAAATGCACACAATTAAAGACATGTATATTGCATAGTGAAGGTACGATTGTTTTTTTGCTGTTATTTTTTCTTAATCAAACTACTATTATTAAAGTTATTTTCAAGTTAATTTTATTAAAAAAATAGTAACAGAACAATACGTTAAAAAAACAATTCAATACAACAATTGAGGAGAATAAATCTCAGACAATAAAAATATGTCATTAATTTACAAAAAAGCATTAAATCTTTAGACGGAAATAAGTTAAATCCAATTTCATTTCTATATTTGTAATGTGAACAGATAATCAACAAAATTATACAAATGGGCTAAGATGAATTTTTATAAATTAAATGCCGTAACTTGTCTTAGTCAAAACAACAATTAATGTTGTTCACGAGTTAGTTTATATTATTGTTTTCTAATTTGAATATAAAATTATTCACAAAATTAAAACTTTCTAAATTATTCTCAAGCCACACTCCCCTACACGCCCATACCCACATCCATCACATGCTCCACACAATGCTTTTTTGTCGTCAAAATCGAACCCACCACCAGCAACACAAAACCGCAATAAAAAAAATTAAAGGCTAAATTATCCATAAATTTCGAAATTGGTTCGAAATTAGCGTAACAAAGATATTGTGAAATGGTCGAAATACATTGACAGAGCATAATCTCCAATACTTTGCTTCTTTCTGCTTCGTGAATTTCGAAGTGGTGATTTGTGCGAGTTTGTATTGGAATGGTGGAGTGTTCTGGCGTCGAGGGCTTGGTGGAGTAGCGGTGAGGGGTGAGAGGGAAAAATTCTGGCTGCAGGCTGTGGCGACACGGGCTAGAGAGGTTTGTGGCAAAGTGAATTAAGGAGGAAAGAGAAGAGGTGAAGGAGGGGAGAGAAATAAAAAGTGTAACAAGTTTAAACATATAATATAACCGTAAATGTCATTACTATACTCAATTATCTAGGCTCTTGATGATCTAATATCATAGGCTCAAATTATTCTCACTACAAATAGGTGTTTCTTCTATAAGGGGGTGTCTCACATAACTGGAATCATGTCAAGTATTGATAATTGGAGTAGGTAAAAATCAAATATTATTGTAGAAGGAAATGTTAAAGACGAAATGTTGGGAATGAAAATGGTAGGTAACATATTAAAAATAAGAAAAGAATTCAAAATGGAATAAATTAAAGTACAATGTACATATCATTATGGAACGAACGAATAGAAAAATGCATAGTTCATTGTGGAACAAAGGGAAGTGTGTGACAAGATACTCCAAAATTGTTGAGAAATATTTGTTAGAAGTGCATTCACAAACTGAGTAAAAATAAATATAACAAACATTTGTAATATCATAAGAATCAACATATTTGACAAAAAGTGGTAGAATGAATTTTCATATTGACAATACACCAATTGTTTATAATCAAACAACATCTAATTTTGTTTATATGCCTTAGTTAATTAGTAGTTCTGATAAAATTAATTCCTTGCAGTACAATACTTTATATAGTGTTGTTTTGCCTAATTGAACATTAAATTATATCACAATAACTCTTTTCCTAAATTTTACTAAATTGTGTCAATTGGTTCTGATACATATGTAGTAAATCAATCTCAACTAAAAGCTTATTTGATGGTTGATACTAACTTGTATATGCATAGTGGAAGGTCCGTTTTAATATCAAACTACTATCTTTTAATGTATTTTCAAGTTTATTTCATGAAAAAATATTACTTCTCCGTTTTCACAATACTTGAAGTTGCAACAATGAATTTTTTTATATCTTTACAAACGTAACAGGGAGAATGTAGTTACTGTTCATTTGAACAGTTGCGCTATCCCATTTGCCCTGCCTTTCCATAATACACCCAATGCCATGCCAACCTAATATACACGTGCTACACTTCCCCCATTGCTTTCGATCAATTTCAACCTCATATTTTTTGGATCCCTCCGCTGCTTCCTCCCACATGGTTCCCCTTGCAATTTCACCCATTTTCGCCCCTGTTTTGGTCGCCATTTCATGGAATATGCATCGCGACATGGACGCATAAAGGGTCTCAGAGGTATGGGTTTTTTTGGTCCCCATCTTTTGGAGGTGAGGGTGAGGTTGGAGGATGGCATCGGAATCACGGTGGCCGCATGCGAGCTCAGTGGCGCACGTGAAGAGGTTCCAGAGTATGGTTAGCTAAAGCCGTAAGGGTTGTTTGATTTGAGGGTTTTGAGATTGAATTTTAGGGTTCAAATTTCGAGGGTATTGTGATTGGGGTTGGATTTTAGGGTTGTCTTGTTGTTTTTTTCGATTGTTTGGTTCAGCAAGCAGAACAACACCCATCAGTATCACTGTTTTTTTTTTTTCGTTTTTAATTCGAAATCTATTCTGGGTATTTTGATTTTCTGGGCTTTAAAAGATGTTTCATTGGGGTTTTGCTTTGTTGGCAATGGGTCATTTTGTATATCTTCTAATTGGTATAAAGGTTGCTTCTTGCAGTTAAGCAATTCTCACCCTCGTACAGTCGCACTTAAACTCTTAACATAGTTACACAATGTGGGAAGCACAACTCACACGATTCTCACCTTCAAAACGCACTCTCATAGTCTCATCCAAATTCGTACGACAGAATGCTGAAAATGCGGACAGATTTGATGCCCAACTTTCTGCTGAGGGACTCCATTCAAACACAGAACAATTGGCCTTACGCAATTCAATTTATTAGGGCACTTGTATCGCGATAAGTTGAGATTTCCTCGTTCATTTTTTTTAGGGTTCATCTTTTACTTTTTTGATTTACAAAATCCCGTTTTTTCAGTTTTTTTTTTTTTAATATCCGTTGATTTTACATTGTTTTCTTGTGCAGAATTCCGCCCAAATATCACCCCTCGATTGTTCTTCACTCAATTCAGAAAATCTAAACACCTCAAAACAGAATTCCTAACACCTTTGCACCCAACAACACGCTTCAAGCTGTGTGTGTGTGCTGGTGGTGTCTGCTTTGCTGAGTTTCGGTCATTTGCTGACTTGAAGATCAACACTAATAATTGTTAGCTCATGAATTTATAGTGTCAGAAAGTGGTGAAAAGCAACAATCTTGTATTAAGGAAGACCAAAGAATCACAGTGGATTGCTGTAAAAGTTTAACCAAAATTAGCTTGGCTGATCCTGAGCAAATTTGCGGTTTTTTCTCTCTTTACTCTCTTTTGTCCTGTTATTTAATACTGGTTTTTGTGCTAAAATAGACCATCTTTAGGCTAATTAGGCTTGCTACATTGTTTCTTTTCAGGTTTAATTTAGGGAAAATTTGACTTGGGTTATTGGGGACTTTTCGTGTTGTTTTAATTGTGATGCATTGTCTTTTGGGTTTCCTGGTTTTGGTTTTCTGAAACTCTGAATCTCAAGTCTATTATGTAAGTTTTCTTTTTTGTTCATATTTTTTTGGTTTAATTAATGTGTGTTAGGAATTATTGATGGGTGTTTTTTTTTGTGAATTTTGTTGTAGATATTTGTGCACTGAGCCATACCAGAGAGCATTTTGAAGTCTTCTGAATCTGCATAATATTTCGATTTATCAATTGGGAAATTGAGGGCACTAAGGTATAATTTTTTTCCCCTTTTTCAATTTGCTGAATTGGAATTAAATTCAAGTATGTTTCAATTAAATTCGTCGATTTTTCTATAATTTTATTGTATGAATACTCTTCTCTATTTGTTCTGGCATGCTTGGTTTTTTTAACGAAGTTTTATGATGTTTTGATGCGATAACTATGAATATGAAAATTAAAGCTAAAGAAACAAGCTTTTTGATTAAATTCTTAGGAGGCCATTTTTTAAAACCCTTTTTCTTTTTAGGATAATGAAAATTAGAAGATGAAATCGAGTATTGCTTGAATTCATAGAACAAAGAATTGTGCCTGGCAGAAAAGTCCGAACTCCTGAAGCAATATTAGAGATCAGCATTAAGGAATTTTTTTTTTTTGGGAAATTGAGGTCTGTTCAGGCAGAAACTATTAGGATTTTGCAATTTGATATGAATAGTTGTGTGATAGAATTTGCAAGTTTGATTTAGTGTTTATTCGTCTTAGACTTCAAAGGTTTCTTATGCTTAGTTTGGACTTCACGTTTAGATTGCCTTTACGGTGTTGCGAAAGGCAATTTATGGGGAAAACAGATTTAAAGAATGGTGAATGTGGATTTGGTGACTTAGATTCGCGATTAATATGTTTGAATGGTTTTAATAAAATTGCTAAACAGATAAAATGGCCTAACCAAGAGTTTGGCAGATGTGTTTATACATTTGATGTTGAAATCCCAGAATTTTGCAATACTGGTGCTTTGGTTACATGTGTAAGAACTTCCTGAAAGTAGGGGGATTATGCTGGGTTTGTTGAAGGGTTTTGTTGGATTTGAGTGGGGCAGTAAGGGACTCAGATTTACTTGGAAATTTATGGTGATGATTCTAAGGCATTGATTCTGTAATTGGTTGGTTACCCTGCTGCATTATTCTAGTTGTTTTTGTGTACACTATTAGAACCTTAAAAGTGAGTAGAGCAACGCTAATGAAGTTAATGTGTTTTTAATCATTTCTTGTATGCTCAATTGGGTTGGGCTCTGTTTCTACATGGTTATGAATTGGAGAAACTAATCATTTTTAATGGAGCTGGCTATGCTGGGAGCTGCTACTGTTGTCTGTGCTATGCTGTTCTGCCGCTTTTGTTGCTGTTAGGGAGGAGTATTTGCGCTTAATAACTCGAGCAATAATTCCCTTCTACTGCAACTTTTTAATTTTTTTTTATTTTTTTTTTAATGTTTTTTCACTGCATGATCTTGATGTATTCTTTAACTTGGGATGCTTAAAATCACGCTTTGTTTTTGGGGTTGTTGTCGATGTTTTTTGATTTGCTGTGATGGGTAGTGATTGATATTAAAAATGTTGGGCAATTGAAACTAATTTAATAAGGATAGATAATTCTCCCCTTAATAGTTGTTAGGTTTCATATCTTCCTAACTAAAAAGGTTGTAGACGTTAGGTTATATTTATTAGGTATTGTACTATTGTTTAATTGAATCGAATATGGTGAATTAGAATAGTAAAGAAGGGGTGATTTGTATATCCTTTGAACTTCAATTAAAGTTGTTAATGGTGAGCTTTTTGATGTGAATTGTAATAAACTGTGGAATTTTGCGATCGATTCTATTGGAATACAATATGGCAATCGCTGTGAATTGATTGGTTATTTAATTCAAAAGTTTCCTGATAAATGTCACAAGTACCTAGATTTGAAGATATCTACCAAGTGTTTTCCATTTGGTTTTAGTGATTAACTGAATTTGTGTGCCTTTTTTGGTTTCCATATACTTATGAAGAGTCGGACAATGTACAATCGATTATTGAGAAAGGAGTCTTACATGACATTTGGTCAGAGGTTTCTTTGTACTTCTTACGCATTGCGTTGTAAGTCAGTAGTTACTGTTTTCTTTGTCGCAATTCAGTTTTGCAGTATTTGGGTCTTGGGATGAATGATGTTTGTGATTTCCCCTCCTTTTAACTTATACGTAACATTCGCAATTTTGATGATCTACAGATTTTGGATGCTTGTGCTCATAATTTGATCACAGATCGGCATTAACTGCATGAACAGATTATAGTGGTTCAGCTGTTGTCAGCTGGATAACTATTCGCAATATTTTGAAGCCAAAATGTTATCCATTGTGCTGAAGAAGATGCTCTAACTCTCCTCAAAGTTGACTTATTTGCAGACAGGGTGAGAAACAGTGAACGACAGATTTATTAGAAGCACGAAATATGGCACTGTAATACTTTCATTTGCTTTGTTTTCTTTCTACAAATAAGTGATTGTTTCTTTCTACAAATAAGTTGACTTTTGGTGTTTCTCTTTGTTTTCATTGAAACTTGAAAGAGAGTAATAGGTTAGCATGAGGTTTCAGGCCAAAAAATATTGAGTGTGATTAAAAAATTCTTTTATGCTGCAACAGCCTGCATCTATGTTAACGATGCTGGATTGTTTTGAAGTTTGAAAGAAATGGGCTTTTTAGCTGATTCTTATCACTATGGTTGTCTTTCGTGGGCATGCTCTTTAATATAATTTTACTTGCCTCCCATGCCTTTTGTCATTGAAAATTTGTGCTTGAAAAGTGCTGTGTTAGTGCTTGCATTTGCCTTCAGAGTAAACTAGTTGTATTTTGGAGGGAGGTAATTATGCTTATATCATGATTGTTTAGCTTTGAAGGTGGAATGTAATTATTCTATTTTCTGAAGTTATACTTAGATTTGTGCTTTAGAGAGTATATGTAGGAGTGTGCAGCACGAAAGAGACATCGGGGATAATTTCAATGGTGGGTGTGAAAAACTGTTTTGTGTAAGTACTGGCTGAGAGTTATGGGCAGAAGAGTCGGATGTCACTGCCATTTTTTTACATTAATTTTGAACTTGCTGTTCCATGCATTTGATTATAGCGCTATTATATGTAATCTGTGAATCATTTTGCTTGCCATAGAAATGAAATATGAAGCACGAGATAGTTTTCAAATTCATTTAGCTCATAAATTACAATTAGAAACTGAATAGGATCGTTAGTTAACAGGATTACATGTGTTGTGTGCTGGTATAAAAAAGGCTAATTATTCTTTGAAAATTGAATTTAGCGCTAATTCTATGTAGCTTACTTCAGCAATTTGTTAGGTTTTGTGCAGGAACTCAAGTCTTGGGGACTTGCGTGCAGGGAACAAAGAGATGGGCAGCAATAGTTGGGTAAAGGTGGCCACAGTACCGGACTTTTGTATTATGGTTGATATGCAATTACAATGTTGTTTCTAAAATTTATGACTATAATGTATTGTAAAGATGATTATACATTGTTTAGAATATTGTACAGTAACTTTGATTGTGATTTTTATCCTGTTTATTTTGTAACTTTAACATTTTCTTTTCCTGCTTTTTTGGCATGGTTTGCGAACTTTTGGCTGCGGTTTTCCTACATTGCAGTCTTTTTGGGGTGAGTATTCCATCCATTTTTCCCCATGTTTTTGATTTGTGTGTGTGCTGAAAGTATGAAAAATCAAGTATAACAAGCAAAGTAAAGTGATGATAACTGTCTATTATGGCCAGGTGGGATGACAAGGATGAAAGGCAGTAAGCGGTAAGCGGGTGTTTGATGTTAGGGTTGAAGACTGACATTTTAGGGTTGCAAATTCGAGGGGTATTGTTGAATTTGGGGTTGGATTTTAGGGTTTCTTTGTGTTTTCCAATTTTGATTGTCTATTACTTACTTTAGATTGCTTTATTGTCGTTTTGAGGTTTTTTTCAAAACCCCTCTTTCTTTCTCTTCTCTCTCTCAAATTCACCATTTCTGCTGTGATTTTTCAGAATGAACAGAGCTAAGTTAATCCGTTTACAATCAGTACCGTCAAATTCCCATGCACTGCTACTGACGGAAACCGTTTTCCGCTTGTCAGTTGAAGTAAGGTGACTCACTCATCTTACGTACATGTTGGGATCGGTAATACATTGTTCAGATCTGTCTTTTCAAAATATTGTGATTTTGCGAGCTTCAGATGCTTTCGAAGTCTGTGTGTATTAACTTAATTTTTTATATATGGCGATCTAAGGTTTTTATTTTGTACTTTTTTTAGATTTGTTTGTTCATTTTCCTGATGTTCACCATGGCGATTGATCTGAAGTTTATGTTGTCTTGAGTTGAGTTTTACTGAACTTCTTTTCGTTTCTTTTCGATGGCTAAGGCAGTTTCTTTAAATTAATGTTTGTAGATTGATTATATGATTATTAATTTATTAACTTTGCTTAATATGTGGTGTGGGTTAGTTATGACTCTGAATAATTTGATTGTTTAGATACAAGACGCATTTAGGCGCTGAGTAATTCTCTCTTCTTTGTGTTATTGCAGTGATTCCAACATTTTAATGTCATGGATTGATTCTTTTATATCCAGTCATTCAATGATTGTTGTCTTCATCTAGATGGCTCGGTGAGATTTTTTCTTACTTCTGTGCTTTCATTGATGTTATTATGGGCGGGTGATCATAACTTTGCTCACACTCCGCAATTTTAGGAACTTGATTGGTATTTCATTTCTTGCACTTTTCTTACATTTGATTTCGCCAAACTTGTGTTGACATCATAGTGTAAGATCCATACTTGATGGAGTAAAGGCAGGCGTATCTTTTGGCTTAAAATTGGATGGTTCATTATGTTATTATATTTGTCCTGAAAGACATTTAATATTTTTCTTCCAACTTTAGTATGCTAAATAGTCATGCTTTTCAACCGAAACTATCCACGCGTTTGAATATCATGCTTTCAACTCGAAAGGACATAGGATGAAGTTGTGTTGTGTTCATTTGGTGGAATTGGGTGTCGGTGGCTTGAATTTGTCGATTTTGTTGAATACATTTCGCCTTTTGAAACTTGTTGTGGTTTTATATTGAAGAGGTAGTTCTTTGTCGAATTGAAGGGTTTTCTCTTTCGGTCGATTGTCAACTCGAAGGGGTGCAAGTGAGTGTACTCGCGACTTTAAAGCTTTACAAGTAATCAAAACATTTGACATGTCCTTAAATTAAAACTAAAGTTAGGTTGTTAAATATAATTTTAAAACATAAAAACACGCAAAGAAAAGAAAAKAGTACCTCATTTTGCAACAGTTGTTTTTCAATGTTAAGAGAGTCATAATCAACTTTGAGGCTTTCATATTTTCCTTTCAAAGTGTCATACTCTTCTTCAATTTGTTTAGACTTGCGGCGAGCACGTTTGTTTTGGTACCAAATTGAAATTTGTCTAGGTTTCAACCCCAATAGTTTTGCTAACTCCGCCTTTTTTTCTGGTTCCAACCTACTATCCTCCTCAAAAGCCTTCTCCAAGTGCTTCGCTTGATCTGATGTTAACCTTCGTTTCTTTTCCGATTCTTCCTCGTCGGTGTCATTTTCATCGCTTGTGTGCGCTAGTAAACCACTGTATCGGTTCCTCTTCCCAGCCAACAATCCCCCTAATTGTTGTTGTTGACCATCAAAGTTCATCATGGTCCCTAAATTAAAAAAAATCAAATTAGAATGATGGTTGGGGTTTAATATAATGGTTAAAAAAGTATAGWTTACAATTTCACATAATGGCTCAAAATATATCAAATGCACAAATCACAAATTATGTATGAACTAATTAATGTTGTACTTTTAAAGGAAAAATAYATGRAAAATGTGTATTGATAAATTAAATGGTATATCACCATATTTTAGTTTAATAACGTCATGTTATAACTTTAAATTGTTGATATTTCAAATTGAAAGTGTAGATCATCTTATACACTGATGCAATACTCATAAAACAAACAACATATATAATTCATTAGTCATAACTATAAATCATAACTATAATAATTAAAAATGAGAAACAAGTATACCATTGAACGAAGATGAAGAAGGAATCCAGCAAAAAGAATTATCTGCCGAATTCCCAAGCAATGAAGCCATATCGTTACAACCACCATAAAAGTTAGCATCCATTTTTTTCCTACAAAACAAAAATTGTGAAATTTTTTGCACTGAATTTTAAAATTTTCGATGGAGAACAAACAACATACAAGATTTTTCTAAATTTGATTCTAAATTTTAAAACCAAAGAAACTTGATTTTAGGATATAGTAATTTAAAAAGCTCTTGTAANATTAAAATTAACGCGACATTGACATAGAATGAAATACTTGTAAACTCGTAAATTTTAAATCGAATAAATACACAAAACAATGACAACAACCATTGAACACATATATGATACTCTAAACACTACCCCAAAATTTAGTGACATCTCCCAAACGGACAAGAYCACAATGTACACATCATGCTAGACACCCAAGCCTAAGATTGATCATATTTTACAACCCCGCAAGTCACTAAAACAATTGGCATGTCCTAAAAAAATCAAAGTTAGGTTGTTGTATGTATAATATTATTTGGTCCACACCCTATAAATGTAGCAAATATATGAAAATGACATGTGACCAAGCTACAATATAAAAATATAATGTACAAATATTTTTTAAAAAATAAAAATAAAAAAACAAAAAGAAAGAAAGAAAGAGTACCTCATTTTGCAACTTCTCTTTTTCCATGTAAAGAGAATCATAATCATCTTTGAGGCTAAAATAGTTGGCTTTCAAAGTTTCAAATTCCTTTTCAATTTGTTTAGTCTTGGAACGAGCACGTCTATTTTGGAACCAAACTGCAACTTGCCTAGGTTGCAACCCGAGTAGTTTTGCTAACTCCGCCTTTCTTTCTGGTTCCAACTTGTTTTCCACCTCAAAACTCTTCTCCAAATACTTCACTTGCTCTTGAGTTAGCCTTCTCTTCTTGTCGGAATGGTTGTACCCATTCGCATCCGATTCATCCTCGCCGATGTCCTCCTCTCCATCGCTAGTCCGCGCTAGTAAAYTGTCATATCGRTTCCTCTTYGCGTTCGCGTTCAACAACCCCCCTTGTTGTGGCTCTTGATCAAAGTTCATCATGGTCCCTAGGAAAATAAAATCAAACAAAATTTGTTAAATAACTCGTATCTTTTTTTTGCAACTTTGTAAGTACTGTTTGCATAGCATAAAAATGTTGGGTTGATGTATATAAACAATTAGAATATGATGTTATTACCTTTGTTCAATGAAATAAATATTATTTGGTAAAAAGTCTGAGTAACATTCAAAGATAGTAGTTTGACTAAATTAACTAAGATGGTTGAAGGCTCGAGCCCTTGGAATATACACTATTGAGTCAATATACCAAGCTCCATTAGTTACATTTCTTATATGCCTATCTAGGCCTATGGCCCAAATAGCCTTTTAGTTGAGGGATGACTGTGCCATCCAACTTATATGTGTCTAAGTGGATAAAATATTCTTACGAAGCCAATCGTGTTCATTACAGCGTTATAATCTAATTGTAGGGTGAAAATCATATGGTTATGCTAGCAAACGAGTTTATATCTTGTATTAGATTAATTTTGTAGTTAGTGTATTGAATAATTAAGTTAGCAAATTTCGGATAAGCTGTGAATGTTATGGACTAAAAGGCCACGTGTCCGCGCTTTTAAAGTGGTAAAGTTAAGTTGTGAAATTCCGACAAAGCGCAAATGGTCTGCTTGAAGTAAGTCAGACAAACTGACTAATATAAAACTAAGCTATATAACAAAGTTAATAGTTACAGTGAAAGTCTGAGTGTGTTCAGCTGTATAATTTAATCTTGGTGTATTAAATTATGAAATCATTTCTACCTTTCTTTTCGTCAAACCTGTAAACTTGGTGTTAGATTACTTGACTCTGAGTTAATTGAGACAAAAGTCGTTTTTATGAGTCTAAGATACAGGTAATTTTATTTTTACTACCACAATTGCGTTTGCTCGAAATGTCAACAAATGTGTCATAACAAATTGGGTATAAGTGTCACCATTTCATTACAATAATGCCTTTCATAGGAGTAATCTGTGGGAATCACAACACTCCCTTGGTTCACAATGGGAGGGCAACAAAGCCTATTGAAAAGAATTATTATGCTTATCCTTTGCAGGTGGGATCGGTATTTTCACACTATAACATAGAATTATGCAACACTCATATAAGTGTGACTGTTAGGACATTTTTTAATTTCCTGCAATTATATCGCGTTATATCGTATAGTATCTATTATTCTAATTTATCATGTCTGTCTTGACCTAAACACAACAAGAAAATCGGATTTTCATTCCCAACATTTCGTCTTTTAAAACCATTTTCTCTACAATATATATTTTGGCATTTTTAACCTTACTCCAATTATAAGTCGGCATTGTACATTTGACATCGTCAGTGTACGCTCTATGTGAGAGGGAACCCCTTTATAGGAGAAACCTATTTTGTGAGAAATAAATGATTGGAGCCTAACTATGTTCAGGTTATTAGAGGGTACATTCCAAGAGCCCCTGGGACTTAAAATTACTCTGAGTTAGTAATGAACTTTAAGGGACTGCGGAATTTAATTTCGGTTTTCAGACTTGTTAACCTTTTTATTTCTCTCCCTCCTTCACGCTCTTTTCTTTTCCTCCTTAATTCACTGGCCCACATACCTCTTTCCTTGCAGCCGATGTCGCCACAGCCGTAGCCAGATTTTTCCCTCTCAACCCCTGCACGCCAGGTAGTCATTAACACCCCAGGGACCCGGGGACTCGACGCACGAAACCACCTCCACCATTCCAATACAAAACCGGGATCGGCACAACACCACTTCCGACGATTTTAGATACAATTCTCAACGCAGCAAAGACTTAATATTGTGGATGGGGGATAGTTTAATAGGCTTGTCTCATAAATCCAGTATTTCGCAACCATGTGTTTGCCAAAATGGTCGATTATCTTTGTTCGCATAATTTCGAACGCAATTTCGAAATTTAATAAGTGCGCGCCTACCTTGATTAAAGAATTGGTTTTTATTTGCTCCGCGGGTATAATCTTTTGTATATAGGTTTGGTTTCCGTTGCTCGGATAAGGGATTGCGGAGAGTGTGACTGTGGAGAGCACGGAAATTACAAAGCGATGCCGGAATGGTAGGTGCGCGGAGCCATTCGGGTGATGGGTGAGTAGGGTTGGTGCGTGAGGGGCAGTGGTGGCTTGGAGAATAATTTAGAAGATTTTTATTATTGTGAAAATTTTAATGATTTCGTAAAATTAAGAAAACAGTAATTAATATATAATTTCTAAACTTCCTGAACAACATATTAAATCGTGTTGACTAAGCATAGTTACGCTATTAATATAAAAATTCATCTTAGCCCATTTTTGATAATTTGTGATTTATCTTTCGATTATTACAAAATATAGAATGAAATTGGATTTAACTTATTTCCGTCTAAAGTTTAATGGCTTTTTGCTACATTAATGACATATTTTATTGTCTGAATTTTATTCTCCTCACACTATATTTTATTGAATTGAAACTATTTGTTCTTGTACTATTTTTTTTTTAATTCAAAATTAACTTGAAAAATAACTTTAATAATAGTAATTTGATAATAAAGAAAATAATCAAAGCAATTTAAAAACCATCGATCGTCTCACTTTTATGCAATATACATGTTTAATTGTTGCAGCTTTGAATATGACAGTAACTCAATAATCAACAACAACTCTAAATTTAGTGCCACATTTAGGTCTATAGTTCTCCTGTTACTTAAGCTATATAGAAAGAATAGTAAAAACTGAACGATTACGAGTCCCGTCAGTAAAATATTTAGTTCAGTCTAAAATTATCAAGAAGGTACGTTCAGTTCCACATAGCAAAATCAGTTGACGAATAATATTAAAACCTTAGTTATGTTATATAAAAATCCAAATAGTATACAACATTAAACATCGTGTCACTCCAATAACAATTAGCATGTATGTCATCATTCCCTCGATATTTAATTTTGTTTCTAGTGCGTTAATAAATTTTAATTGGTGGATTCCTAGTGTGTTGAAATTGAATTAAGCTAAGTTCACATATGAAGCTAAGCAATTCCCGGGGTTTCTGGTTAAATCATTGCCCATTTATTTTTTTAAACAAAATTTAAATGGCCATAATGAGGAGAAGGAGTGTCTGCTAAGGCCAATCTCTCCAATAATGGAATCAGAAGATATACTTGGACGACGGATTATTTAGCATAGATAGTAATTGAAATAAATAAACTGCCTCTCGAATATACATAAGAATACTGACAGTAATGAACAAATAAATCATTATTATTAGTTTTCATATAATGATTCAACAATATAATTAAATGGTACATAGATATTGAGAGATGGAACGTACTCGCGATTAATTAGTGATGTATTATGTATCTAAGATATACATTATATTTTAATGCCCGTGAAATTACTTATTCACTTACATGTTTATGGGAGACATTGTATCTGCACTGATAATCACAAATTGATCACATCCAACTTATATTATCGCACTTTTTACGCAGTACTTTTTTTATGAAAGTTTGTAATACATAATAAAATTTATTCTGAACAATAAAAAGAATGTATAGGTTTTGCCAAGGTCATGTGTACTAGTGTGTCTATATTAGATAAGACTAATTATGATGGTAGTTCCATGGGGGCAGGAGTACTTATATATTTTGCAACAAGAATATTAATCAGTGTAAGGGTATTATATGCTAATAACTTGTCCGTCATGCAAAGGACCATGTTACAAGGAGCAGCTTGTTTAACATTAGCTTATATTTACTTCTCGTGATTGTTACAAGTCAAACAAGTTTACTTTGAGTGTTTTAATAAATAGAATATCTCAAGTAATGCAATTATTACGAAATAACTCTTGTGATTGTATTTTGTTTACTGATTCTCTTACGACTGCTATCTCGAAAATTATTTACTTACACTAGAAAGAAATATAAGTCGCATGTTATAAAATTACAATTCAATTATTCTACATGTGAATGTATTTGGGTAGGCAGAAATAATAATAATGATGCTACTACTTTATTTATGGTGTTGTACACGCGGTTATCTCTGAGCATTATTTGCTTGGCGTCGCCAAGTATATTTAGAAGTTTTGTGGCAACGGAAAATTAAGATCCAGATTCAAAATATTACTAATTTCGTATATATCTGCTTGGAGTATAACTTTTCAGCTTAGCGCAGGGTGTTTCAAGTCGTGTTATAACTTGTTTCTCAGATTGTTTGTATTATTTTGATTTATAAGTCATGAATGATTTTATAGTTATTGACTAATGAGCTTTAGTATGCTAATATGTTCCGTTTATGTGTAGTATTTTTGGTATGTGCAAGAGTACTAGCTTGCAGGTATTTTCTCAGATAGATTGATTACAATGTCTACTAAGATGTATTTCGTAGGTCATAGCCTACACTTAGTCAATTATATATTTGTATAAATTAGGTCAGCTAACAAGACAATATATAAAAGTTCACTATTAACAATCGCTACGGTTTAATTAAACAATCATAAACCTATAGGTGATAAAATAACACCTACTCCTTTAAATTGTTAATATATCCAGTATACTACATTGAAAACAAGTTATATTCTTCCCAATAATTACTTCTTCACATATTAAAAGTACAACATTAGAAATTAGTATCGTGGAATAAAGTTAAATGTATTTAACTGTTTGAAGTATAGTGACCAATAATAGATTGAAGATTTATTTTTAGTCACATGACCATTATGTTGAATTAATAGAAATTATACTTTTTTACAAACCAATATTATAATAATAAAAAAAAGAGAAACTCCTATTATCATCATGAAACCTTAATAACATAGGGTATACACATTAATATGGTATTTAATAAGTTTTAATTTAAGTGAGTGACCAAAGTTAGAATCGATACTCAAATTATGACTAGTCAAGTAGTAATCACAAATTTCACTTTACGAGAGCATTGTTGGCTGGGAGAGAACCGATACATGTGGTTTTTACTAGCGCAACAAAATAACAAAGGAGAAATTGAAATAAAAAGCACTACGGGCTCTAGATTCCTACTAAGTCAGACGATTCGAGAAAGAATAGGAAAGAAAGTATACGAAAGAGTTTACATCTGAGATCACAAATAGCGAGGAAAAGGCAGATTGAGAGGTAAATAGGCTTTATTGAGGTAGGACAGATAAACGTTAAAAGAGGTAGAGCATTAACCTAATGAATAAAAGAAGCGAGAAGCGTTAGCAAGACATAACTTGGCGTATATAAAGCTCTAGAAACTAGATTAAACAAATTTACAATGTTGGGTGATATCCAAAAGTAAAATCGTATACAAATGCGAAATGCTTAAGGTTATGTTCAAAGCATAGAAAGTAAGCTCTTATAAAATTCCAAATTGTGAAGAAGAGTTATTTTGAACAACTCGGAATAAAAGAAAAATGGTGGAAAAAGAGGTATATATATCTGAAGACAACATATACAAGAGTTTTGTTATGGTATATGATATCTCCATATATCTTCAACATTGAAAAACAAACTGTCAGCAAGCAAGTTGAAGTACTCATATTTCTATAATTCTTTTTGCGTGTTTCTCTAAAATTGTTTTAAAAATGTAAAAATAAGGGAAAATTTATATATCATAAAACAATAAAGTAGTTTATTAGTTTTAAATTTTAAGTCGACATGAATCAAAAACTGTTCATCAATCGGTGAAATACTGATTGTTGTTAAAGACAGGCAAATATTAAAATATGATTTCAACAATGATTTAAATTATTTACACAAACATCAATATAGGGTAAGCTTTGGATTAATATAATAGCACATTTTATAGATTAGGTTAGTTATTCACATAGTTAAGTGTCAATACGAGATGAGAAGAGACATGAATCCCAGTGCTCGATGGTTGTAAAATCTAATAAATAGTTAACCGATTTATAATTACTTTATTCAGAAGCGTATTATATCGTTATTTATATAACACAATTGACATTTGAAGAAGATAGTATCAATTTATCTTTGGCACGATTATACAGTAAAATGACACTCATTAAGCATTAAGTAATTATTGAAACAGTTTCAGATTTGATTTTGTCGTCTAGCTATTAAAGAATAAACTATTTTTCATTTAGTATATTTAGGTAATTTTTCAATACTTTACAGAAAGATGAGTTCGAAGCTATAATTTTAAATGTTCTTGTTATATTTTAGATAGTGTATTCGCACTTTAAAAACTTTATTTAATTATTTTTAAACTAGTCTCTAAATGATACTTCTCTATATAATAGAAGAAACTAGGATTTTGAACCCACTAAAATATTACAGAAAAGTATAGATCACTAAAATGTTAGACTCTCATATGACAGTTATTGACTACTGTTACAAAATATCTCTTATGTTTTTGGACATTTTCTTTGTTATGCACACAGATCTAATTTATTTTGCTAAATTTTCCAAACATACTTAATGCAATAACGTTACCATTACTAGTTCTTCTCGCGCTACTACTGCTGTGAATATTCTATAGAATATTCATCATTGAATATCGTTAATTCAAATAGCACATCACATTGATATATCTACCATTTATGCTTCAATTTTATTCTTAATTTTCATTATCGCGAATTCCATTGTTCCAGCTCAATTTGGAAAAAAAAAAGGAATGATAGAGAAACTATTGAAACAAAAAGAACAAATTGGCCGGAGACGCAAAACAGATGACAGGCATAAAGTATATTAATACCACGAATTGGATAAAGAGAGACTAAATCATAGAGGTATGGAGGAGTGTCTGATTATATTGAGAATGATAGGCAACTAACAGAGGTGCAACAAAGAGGAACATGACAGAGAGAGATATGAGTGAAGGAATAGAGATGATCGAACGATGAAAAAAAAACAACTCGCACAAGAACAAGGCCCTTAATTGAAGCAGGAGGATAGAGGAAAAGAACACGACGAAGCCTAAGAAGGAAGGGAAGCACCAAAAAAATGAGAGAAAGGAAAGGAGAGGAGATTTCAAAAAGAGGAAGAGAATAAAGATGAAAGAGCTTAAGAGCAAGAGGACGCGAGAAGCACTTAATGATGTAGCAAAGTAGCATAAAGAGATGCACATACGAGAGAAGAAGCACTGAAGTTGTCTCAAGAAGAGCTAGAAATGAAAGGGAAAGACATAGGCGAAATGGTAGAATATGATGAGGTGAATAACAACTGCATGCACATGAATGGAGGTTATATATATATACACTATGACTAGTGCCAACCAACGACATTGATCATCGTATAACATGACTCTTTTTGAATCTCTTACGATCATACTTTTTCTCTAAAAAAAAGGTACAATTGACGTCGCACGGAATTGCTATAGGAATCACTATGATTCAATTTTTCTGATTCATAGAAAAATGCAGTTATCTTTCATATGTTATTTCGAAATGTGCATGAATAGCTTTGGGGCTACACTAATGACAATTAGCTATTAAACTACATGTAGATACATTAGAGACATTCAATTTCCAATTACTTGTTTAATTTATTTAAAAGTAAAAAGAGATATAATACATCAAAACACCTCTCTATGTCAATTGTTCTAGACTATAGAATACCTTCGTTTTCTCATGAGATGCTTCAACACAGACAAGTAAAGAAATGTTTTACTATTTTGATAGAGACACAAATGATTCTAGTACCTTAAAATTATTTTTTGCATAATTCAATTTAAGTTTAAGTGCCATACATTTATAATCTGAAATAGTCTTAAATCGTTAACGGCAAAGAATGTTATCAAATGAGTTCGGACTATTTGTACTGTTACTCTAATAGAATACAAATCTTTATGTCAGCCTTATTGCCACTCACCACCACATGAGTCACGACATTCGTCCACACGCTGAGTCCTGATGGGTCTGGGCATTTCTCACACACTTTCTCCACATCCATTTATGTGGACACATCTAAGATTAATAACGGAGGACGCGAGTTGCTGTGGTCTACTGTCTTCACATGGTAAACCAATTGCTTTTGTAGTGTAAAACGACAATGCTCAAAAGAGCTGCAGACAAGAGGATCTGCGCCACACAGGCCCAGATCGCTGCTCATGTCATATCGTGTTTTTTACATATATGAATTTGATTGTGTCATATTTTACTGTCAGTAATTTTGTCTTGTTCCTCTCTGTAGTGAGACTAGATATTAAATCAATTTCTTATAAAACCTGAAACAATTGAGTGACTCTCTATTACAATACCAGATAAATAAAAAAATTAATGTTTGAGGTTGGTAAGTATGTAATAGTGACTTTCATGAGATAATTATGGAGTGAGTATCCACGTTCTTCAGAGGGATTATCTTATCTTGGTAGCAACCATACAATCTGGTATGTTCTAAGATTTAAATAATGCGAACATATATTATAGCTCCACATCAGAGTCGTATTTTAAGATACTCATTTATGAGTTCTCTTCTGGTCTGGCACTAGCAAAGGCATTGGCAGAGTTAAAGGCTTTCGGGGAAGACGTTTATATTTCGCCGGAATATTGTGTGAGGCTCCCCCTGAGGCAGTTCACTTCATACTTTGGTTTTAGTTTTTTTGGGCTGAGTGTTTGCGCTTGTGGCCAAGTTGTAGGAATGCAATTGTTTTGTATCATGTTATAATTTTGAGTGCGTAACGTCACACAAGGAACTAACGACTGGAAATCACGACGTGCGTGCCAAGAACCATGCATGCTGATAATGCTGTAACTTTATACAAAAGTTAGTGTACTTATAACGCTGTACCACTCCACAGCCTCTTCTTATAGGTATTGTGTGTAATGTAAAGTTTCGCTTAGACAAGTGGGAACACATGAATTGGTCGGCGCGTCTTGGTTGGTGGGTATTAGACAAAGCAAAGCCATTGGTTCTCAGTGTTATAAAGCAAGATAATACGAAAAGTTTTTTTTGGGTATTAGGTCGTTAATGAGAGAAGATGTTTCGCTTCCACAGTTGCGCTGTATTCAATTATGAGGGTAAACATTTGTAGAGAACTCCTTAGCTGGGGGTGATAAGGAGAACTAAGAAGCCCTCAGAGCAAAGGTGGGAGTACGTCCTTAAGCTATGTCCTGGCCTGGTAGCACTGATAGGTACATTTAAATTTTAAACATATTTTTTCGTTATGATTGGAAAACCAGGATTTTTTTTTTGTTATATATAGATTATAGTTGTGGTAAGTATGGATGTAACTCTGTCGCCGCGGGCCGTGTCTGGGGGCTTGGGATTGTAGTCAAGCGCTAGGCGTCTATGTGAATTCAATGTCAGCTTCATGGATGAGGTGAAGGAAGAGGGTCCAAACTCGGGGCCTTCCACGCATGAGTTCAGTTATTATCCTCAGTTGACCTGTTTTCGTGAGGTATTTATGCTTTGCACTAAATGTTCACAATAAGTCGGTATCGCAGTTCGCAGGTTGCATGTTTAGAGACGAGTCAAGCGCACACTTAGCTATGTCCTCAAAACTTTTATTTGCGTTCGGCTCGTTTTAATTTCGCAATGTTCGAAAGATCGGCGATAGGGGTAGACTTCGATGCCCTTCTACAAAGCAATCTCGGGCCGTACTTCTGAGGCTCACATAGTCACAAGCATGCAAGGTAGAAGTAGACGGGGGGCTCAGACTGACATCGTAGTCATGACAGTATTATTATTTAATCTATCTAGCGGGTCAGCAGTTCTCTAAGCCTGTGTGTTAACACCTATTGGCAGCAACAGCACTCGAGGTGAAGCTACGTCGCTGAGGAAACTATATTTTAGCTAAAAATAACATTTATTTATATAGTACCATAGAATGCAATCTCGTTACTTATAATTTTTGGGTTTACTCTTAGTCAGAGAATACGCTTATTTTCAGTGATTCGGTTATTTTGGTATCTATATCATTCCGGACCGGGGAAGATCAAAGCGTCTCTGAAATGAGCGGTTATAAGGTGCGCGTTATTCAACATCAGATCTGAGCTACAGCCGCTCCGACCAGAAAGGGTGAAGAACCTCGGATGATTCCATCTCCACCCGGTGTCGTGTTCGCACAGCCTCTTTGGGATATTTGACGACGGCCTATTCTGTACACGAGTTGTCATTTTAACAAGTCTGAAATTGAACAAGTAATAGTTGAGACTACGAAAAGATAGATTCTGGAATGCTCGTTAACATTAGATCAGATTCAACAATGTAATTTTTGTCGTGCACATCGCCAAAATACGGGTATTTAGGTCTCTCCATATATGAACGAGCGGTTGTGAGCGACCAAAACGTTTTTTTTTTTTGCTGGCTATTAAATGTGGGTGTCTCTCCACCTCCGACGCTTGAAGGGGACTTCGGGTCGACCGACCCTCTGGCTTCGGGAGTGCTCCTCAAACGCCCGGTTTCTCAACATTTTTATATCCTTGTTTTGGTTTCTGCATCGTAAGAAGATTTCCACTGTGTTCCAGGATCTTTGTGTTACTCTTTTTCGAGTTACGAGCTTTATACTTAAGTTTATCATTTTTTTGACTTCGTGATAGTTCAAACTAATTGGTTTGAAAAGGCCGCGGGCCATTATTGCATTTGAAAAACCAGCATTGAAGCTATTTTTTCGACTAGTAAAATGCCCCACACAATGGGATGGTTACTCTACGCTCTGTCTGATTGCTATTATTATAAAATGGAGGAGGTAGTAGCTCTAATACCATTTTTATTGAAAAATTACAGACGTGCTTTCTAGGGTTCAAGTAGCCAAATAATACAATTTCTCTAGGCACGACAACTCTACATTGTCATAGGAAAGACTCAATATTATCAAGCAAAGTGGTGTATGGCATGTGTATTTGATTGTGAACTAGATGTCTAGACAAAAACAACAAGAAGAGGAGCGAAACAGATGACTAACATTTTTCATCATAAAAATAAAATAAGAATGATGTCATCCATAATCCACAAATAAAATAAACAATCCAAGTTAAGACTTTCAACCAATGACACACAAACTGAAGGAGTGATGCCTTTGAATCTAGCTAATAAATGAAAGAAATTTCTATTCCTAAAAAAAATGTGGAAAATAAGCTTTTCTGCATCTCACTCCATTAGGAACTTTCGCAGTTAAATTTGCTGCCTTGTTAATCCAAGGTATCACTCCTGAAAATTTGGTGAATATGTTCCTACATATGGATTTGAAAACTAATTTATCCCCTAAAATTAAGAATTCTGTGGAAAATATGTAGTAACGGTCTACCCACTAAAGAATGTCTTGTCCAAAATTATGTAGTTGTACCATGATTTTTTTTTTTTTGTAATCACCACAACAAACTGTAATCACTTGTTGTCTGAGTGTCCTTTCTCTTTAGATATCTTTGTTACTATGGCTTCTAGTCCAAATTGGCATCCGCTCAAAATTTGAAGATTTCCTCTTCGTAGGCTTGAAATTAGTAAACGTAATTAGAACTCACCACTCATAATCTCTATTTCATTAATATTCACATTTAGTGGTTTATTAGGTTCTTTCATAACGAGACTTGTTTCCATGATTCTTCTATCTCAGTGTCGGAGGCTTGCTTTTCTATCAAGAATTTCAGTCACTCTTAATTCTACTCGAAAGATCCTTGACTTAACTCTTTCCTCCACTTCAAGTCCTCCTCCAAACCCCCTTCTCATATCTTCCAGTCTCCCCTCTCGAATCTTTTTATAAGCTCAATTTAATGGTTCTAAATTAGATAAGGATCGAATGGCGTGTGGTTTTGTTATTAGAGATAGCTAGATCGTCGTATTTTGAGTTTGGTTCAAAGACTATTTCCTCTCTGCATCTTTTCTAAGCGGAAGCTTGGGCTCTTGAAGGGCGTTAAAAAGGCTTGTGCTTTGGGTATTCGAAATTTTGAAGTAGAGGGTGATAATCTTGTTTGTTATCAACTTATTACGAAGGATTTGCATATTCTCATGGGAAATTAATAATCTACTTTGTGATACGGAATTGGATCTTCTTAATTTGAAATTTTACTCTATTAATCATTGTTTCATGGAAGCTAACTTTGCGCGACTGCATGGCAAAATGGGGACAACATAATCAAAGTTGTTGATCTCCGTCAATGTCTCTTCCTCTGAGTCTTTCTTTATCATTCGCATTCGGCTCGGACTGTCTGATTGCAATTTTAAAAACATTGGCGGGTTTCGGACAACTACTATCATCGGAAAGAGAAAGAAAATCTCCACTTGTGCATTTTATTAGTCAAGGAACTCTCTTTACTAAAGAACTAGCTTTCTTCGCTAAGGAAATGGCTTACCTTTAGTAGATCGTGAGTGGTATGTCATCCTCTTTTTTGTTGAACAAGGAGTGAAGTTTCTGCCACTAAGACTAAGAGTGATAATTATTAAAATTACCTCGCACGACCCCATACATAATTTTATTAATACATAATTAGATCGAGATATATAATTACGCAAACTTTTATCTTGACATAGTGTAAAAAGTACTATTGTTGCATTTTTAGTTACGGAGAAATTATTATTTAATAAAGTTAGATTCGTCACTTTTTTCCATTTTTCCGGCCTACTCTTTTGACTTGACTCGCTTATAATACACTAGTTTTTTTGTCCACACTATGCGTGCGTGCGCTAAGTTTATTTGGTAATAAAATGTATTTGTAATTCTTTAGTTGTGATGGCCCTAAGTTTATTTTATTTGTTTATGAATCGGAGAAGAACAATGTTAGTATTTTTTCCTAAAAGAAAATTAGAAATGTTAAGAACAAAAGATAACTACAAAATTTTAAACTAGATTAAATAAAAAAATCAGGTAAGATCAGAGTATCGGACCATATAAAACGTTAAGTTAAGAATAAAATCAAATCAGAAAATTCAAACGAATTAACATAACCTTTATTTTGGAAAAATAAAATTGTTGTTTTTTCCGAACAAAAGTTAAAAAAAAAAAAAGAAATAGCAATGGTTAAGCTATCTCCAAATTCTCTTGCCCTCATAAAGTTTACAAAAGTTATGCCACTAATTTACGCACTCCTTTATATAAATCCGCATCATTTTGAAAGTGCGCAATCACAGCCGAAGTTATCTTCGATCGGGCTTAGGGAGAAGGTGCGTGACCACCGCAGAAATCTACTTGCTTTCATGTTCTTTAGCTGTTAATCCTCTTGATATCTGTATTTTTGGATGCTTAGCTGGTGTTTATTTCCTATGAATAAAAATAAAATGAAATATCTACTATAATTGCATGATATATGTAATGTTAATTCTAAATTGTAAATATTGCACTTGACAAGGCTAAAAATGTAATAGTGGGCAAGTCCATTCACCCAAAAGAAACATCTTCATATAAAACACTACAAAAGCTTCCCAATTCCTCAAATATAAACACACAAAAGCTCTTCTTTCAAGGGAAAATCCCTCTCTCCAATCAATTAAAAAAAAAAAAAAAAAACAACAATTCAAATTTTCAGAATTTTCTTTCTTTCTTTCTTACAGTATTTCACTGATTTTTTTTTTTTTTTCTCACCATTTTCAAGTTTTCTTCATTCTTTTTTTTCACTCCTCTGTGTTTTTCCCCTGTTTGTTTTCTGTAACTGAATTATGGGTGAACTCTAGAATCCTGTTTCTTTCGCCATTAAACTTAGATTTCACATTCACAAAAATCCCATTTTTTTTTTTGTTTTGTTACCGTTGAAAATCTTGAATTGGGGGTGAGAAAATTCACTATTTTTTTAGAAAAAAAAATGGATTCTAGCATTTATGGTGGAAATGATATGATATCTTTGCTTGATAATTCAAAATATTCACTTTGGGTTCCTTCTTCGTCTTCATTCAATGGTATTCTTACTTTCTCTGTTTTTTTTAATGAATTTATTAATCTGTTTTTATATCCTGATTTGTGTTTAATGACAGAGTTTGTTTCTTTGTATATATTCTGAATTTTGGGAAATGATTTTCGCAATCTCGAAAGATTTTCGCATTCTCCCCTCTCATATTAACAAAATAGTGGCCACTTGAAGTGCGAAATCGTTTGAGAAGTGCGGAAATCATTCCTCGAATTTTACACTTTCACACTGATATATTCAATTTGATGTAATAACATGGTTTAGTTTGTATAAATTATAAATGAAAGAATGGTAATACCTTGTAATAATTCATCAATAAATGCGACAATGTTTTTTCCCTTTTAAACAAGCATAGTGTGTACATAATCTTTGATTTTGTGAAATTATGTGATATGATAATTATATTTCCTTTTAGTGTTTTATTGTATTTATTTTTGTTTTTCTTTTTTACGTGTTATAAAATCCAAAGGTGGATAATACTCGATCCCGGAATCTTTTCAAAATTTAGCTAGAATTCTAACCAATTGAATTAATATATCGGTTTTTTTTATAGTGGACAAACTTTTTTTTTTTTTTATTGAAAGAAGAAATTGTGTCACCACTAAGCACTTCATGAAAGTAAATGAGATTTCATCATTAAAAAACAGAGATTAAAACACTTTTTCTTGCCGACCTTTTACAATTAACATCTTCTTTAAGGAAAATCATATTATTAAGAGGTCCCCTCTTGTGAAGCATAATTGGTATAAAATTGGTCCAAAAAACACATTTTACTACTTTAGGTTCCATGCACCTATTTATAGTACTACCATTGATATGGAGTGGTTATTTTATTTGCGTCATTTCATAGCACTTGTGTCGGGTTCGACTAGTTTAGTTGGTAAAGTTTCGAGGGAAC
>SNQN01000058.1:69617-81293 GCA_008642245.1 Bassia scoparia | reverse complement strand
TGTGATTATCTTTCGATATTACAAAATATAGAATGAAATTGGATTTAACTTATTTCCGTCTAAAGTTTAATGCTTTTTGTAACATTAATGACATATTTTTATTGTCTGAGATTTTATTCTCCTCACATTATTTTATTGAATGAACGTATTGTTCTTGTTACTATTTTTTTTAATTAAATTAACTTGAAAATAACTTTAATAATAGTAAGTTTGATAAAAAGAAAAATAATCAAGCAATAAAAACATATCGTACCTCACTATGCAATATACATGTTTAATTGTTGCATTTATATGACATAACTCAATAATCAACAACATCTTAAATTAGTCCACATTTAGGTCATGTTCTCGTCAACTTCAGTAAGTTTATATAAAAATAAGTTTAGTTCAGTACCAATAAGTTTAGTTCATAGAAATAAGTTCAGTTACAGCAAAATTCAGTTGACGAAAAATAAAACCTTAGTAGTTAATAAAACTCAAAATAACAATTAACATCGTGTCACTCCAATAACAATAGCATGTATGTCATCATTCCCTCGATATTTAATTTTGTTTCTAGTGCGTTAATAAATTTTAATTGATTCCTAGTGTGTAAATTGAATTAAGCTAAGTTTAATATCTAAGCTAGTACGGTTAATCATTGTGTTGCTCCAATTAAATAGCACGGGTATATATTAAAAAAACACCACACTACTAATTAAAAATGAGTACATGAACAAAATTACATACCATTTCCATTACATTTCAACATAATAATGTCATAATGAGATGACACCCTTTTAGTGCATTAGATTAATTACTTATATGCCCGTTTTCATCTACATGTTATGTTCCTCATATGATAATCAATTGATCACATCCAAATATATTAGCTTAGGATTTTTGTGAAATAAAATTAAAAAGAAAATGTATTGCCAAGAATTTTCTTTGCTATTAAATACGAATACAATGGCAAGTTTATATTCACATAAAACAGAGGATAAAAAAACTTCTTGAAAACCTTACAAGAGCTTTTTAAATTTACTATATCCTAAAATCAAGTTTCTTTTGTTTAAAATTTAGAATCAAATTAGAAAAATCTTGATGTTGTTTGTTCTCCATCGAAAATTTAAAATTCAGTGCAAAAAATTTCACAATTTTTGTTTGAGGAAAAAAATGGTGCTAACTTTTATGGTGGTTGTAACGATATGGCTCTCATTGCTTGGGAATTCGGCAGATAATTCTTTTTGCTGGATTCCTTCTTTCATCTTCGTTCAATGGTAACTTGCTTTCTCATTTTTAATTATATAGTATTGATTTATAGTTATGACTAATGAATTATATATGTGTTTTTTGATGAGTATTGCATCAGTGTATAAGATGATCTACACTTTCAATTTGAAATATCAACATTAAATATAACATGACGTATAAACAAAAAAATGGTTGATACCATTTAATTATCAATACACATTTTTCATGTTATTTTTCCTTTAAAAGTACAACATTAATTAGTTCATACAAATTTGTGATTTGTGCATTTATATATTTTGAGCCATTATGGAAATTGTAAAACATTACTTTTTTAACCATATATTAAACCCCAACCATCATTCTAATTGATTTTTTTAATTAGGGACCATGAATGAACTTTGATGGTCAACACAACAATTGGGGGATGTTGGCTGGGAAGAGGAACCGATACAGTGGTTTACTAGCGCACACAAGCGATGAAAATACACCGACGAGGAAGAATCGGAAAAGAAACGAAGTTAACATCAGATCAAGCGAAGCACTTGAGAAGGCTTTTGAGGAGATAGTAGGTTGGAACCAGAAAAAAAAAGCGGAGTTAGCAAAATATTGGGGGTTGAAACCTAGACAAATTTCAATTGTACCAAAAACAAACGGTGCTCGCCGCAAGTCTAAACAAATTAGAAAGAGATATGACACTTTGAAAGGAAATATGAAAAGCCTCAAAGTTGATTTAATGACCTTAACATTGAAAACAAACTGTTGCCCTGAGTACTATTTTCATTCTTTGCGTGTTTTATGTTTTAAAAATTATATTTAACAACCTAACTTTAGTTTTAATTTAAGGACATGTCAAATGTTATTGATTACTGTGTTAAAAGCTTTAACAATTGATCAATGTTAACACAACATCTTGGGGGTACATCGCTTAGATCAGTATCTAATGCTGTGCGTGCGGCGTACGCTTGTGGTTTACTATATAATTTTTCAACTATTTTTTATGCAATTTGACAAGGTAGTTCATAATCGAACCACCCAACCGATGTCGCCGCTAATTTGACTCGAAGTCGCCGCTATTTTTTGATTACTCGAAGCCGTCGCACTAATTTTAACATGTTTGTTATTTTTTAGATAGTGTATTCGCACTTTTAAAAACTTTTAATTTAAGTATTAAAATAGCTCTATCCTTTTAATAGGACCTCATTGACCATATTCAAAGCATTAAATTGCCTTTCATATACCAAATATCTCTTATTTTGGAATTTTTTGATATGTATTTATTGTCTCCAAAACTACTTTGCATTCTATCTGTGGCTACAAGTGAATTTTATAAATCTGGTTATATCATTAATTCCAATGTTCCTACTTATTTATTTTATTTTCTTTTCATCGGAAATCGACTAGATATGAGAGATGATATTAAGAACCAATTGTGCGAGAAGAGTAAGAGAGGAATGATAATCCCAATAATCGGGGCTCATAGAGATGTGGGTGGAAATTGAACTGGATGTAGGGGTTGTGGATGTGTGAGCACCATGCAAAGACAAAGGTCCTACATTGCAAGGATGAAACCAACTACCCAGGTGCATGTAGAGGCTTCGTCGAACCTTATGTTCAATATCAAGTCCCATGAAAGCCGATTTTCTCAGAGCGATGAGGAACATCTGGATGATGATGAAATAACAAACCTGCTAAATACACACAATCACCACTCTAACTTCGACAACTTCTCGACACGGTCAACAGGATTTGTGAACTATGATCCTAATTTTTGATTCTTACACTTTTCAATGATCGAAATGAAAGCTTTTCCGTCGAAACTATCTGCTTAGTTACAGCTCCTCTAGTTTAATATTTAAAACGTTATCCTCTATATGTTGTTAGTATTAACGCGGCTTATTCTATATACAGCCGATGCAACAAAGATAATTTTAATGCCTCCACAATAAATTATTTCAGCTTTCAATTTGTTGCATCTTTCGAAATATGTAGGAAGATGTTTGTTTTAGTACTAGTAAATATTAGCAAGTATTACTCCACTCACTAAATCCACAACCATAGGGCTCAATTCTCACACATTTCACACCTCCATTTTGAACATTAAGCTTTTATCCAGGTCTTTATTGGTATTATTCTTGTAACTTTGCTTTTTAAAAATCTTAAAATCAGGCATTGCCCCATGTCATATCGTGTTTTTTTAAAGTATATTTATTGTCTATTACTTGATTTTCTTTGTATTTATATAAACATTATCTTTAAAAGAGGATATTAAAGATAATAAAATTATGTTTGAGGTTGTAAGTATGTATTACTTTCATAGTAAAGTGCTAGGTTAGTATCTTATTGCAACCATAAATTTTTAAAATAATTGATAGTCAAAGTGTAATAAATACATTATATCGTTGCACATGTGGCAAAGCTTCGTGTGTGAAAGTTACATGCCTGAGCATGTCCGTTGGTCAAAACCGGAGCTTCCCGGAAACCAACTTGTAGCAAATGTTGTAGATGTTTCGCTTGGGCGCTTTTCATGAAAATTGACGAACTATATCGAAAAAGAGTTTTAATGCAATATAATCATCGCCCTGAGCACCGAAAACAAAAATGACTGAAAATTATTAATAAAAGGAATTAACATGCGGACCTGCATGTCCCCCTAAACTTTCAAAGCATTTACAAGGCTCCCAGAATTATCAAAAATGGGCTAAGATGAATTTTATAATTAATRCAGTAACTTGTCTTAGTCAAACAACATTTAATGTTGTTCWWGAGTTAGTTTATATTATTATGTTTTCTTAATTTGAAATYATAAAATTATTCACAATAATAAAAATCTTCTAAATTATTCTCCAAGCCACCACTCCCCTCACGCACCATACCCACACCCATCACATGCTCCCACCACATGCTTTTTTCGTCCAAAATCGAACCCACCACCACCACCACAAAAACCGCAAATAAAAAATCAAAGGCTCAAATTATCCATAAATTTCGAATTGGTTCGAAATTATGCGTAACAAAGATATTGTGACAATGGTTCGAAAATATCATTGACAAGCATAAATCTCCAATACTTTGCTCTTTCTGCTGCTGAAATTTCGAAGTGGTGRTTTGTGCGAGGTTTGTATTGGAATGGTGGAGTGTTTCGTGCGTCGAGGGCTTGGTGGAGTATGGGTGAGGGGTGAGAGGGAAAAAATCTGGCTAGCGGCTGTGGCGACATCGGGCTAGAGAGGTTGTGGCAAGTGAATTAAGGAGGAAAGAGAAAGAGGTGAAGGAGGGGAGAGAAATAAAAAGGTTAACAAGTTTAAAAATAATATTACCTAAATGTCATTACTAACTCAATTAATCTAGGCTCTTGGATGATCTAATATCTATGGCTCAAATTTATTCTCACACAAATAGGTGTTCTCCTATAAAGGGGGTGTTCTCACATAACTTGGAATCATGTACAAGTATTATAATTGGAGTAAGGTAAAAATGCAAATATATATTGTAGAGAAAATGTGTAAAAGACGAAATGTTGGGAATTGAAAATGGTAGGTCAACCATATTAAAAATAAGAAAAGCATATCCAAAATGGAATAAATTAAAGTACAATGTACATATCATTATGGAACGAACGAATAAGAAAARTGCATAGTTCATTGTGGAACCAAGGGAGTGTGTGACAAGATACTCCAAAAATTGTTGAAAGAAATATTTGTTAGAAATGTGCATTCACAAACATGAGTAAAAATAAAATATAACAAACATTTGTAATATCAATAGAGAATCAACATATTTGACAAAAAAGTGGTAGAATGATTTTCATAATTGATACACCAATTAGTTATAATCAAACAACATTTAATTTTGTTTATAGCTTAGTTTAATTAGTAGTTCTGATAAAATTAATTCCTTGCTATACAATACTTTATATCAGTTTGTTTGCCTAATTTGAACACTTAAAATTAATCACAATAAACTCTTTCTAAATTTTACTAATATTTGTGTCACATTGGYTCTGATACCATATTAGTAAATCATCTCAACTAAAAGCTTATTTTGATGGTTGATACTAAACTTGTATATTGCATAGTGAAGGTCACGTTTTAATATCAAACTTACTATCTTTAATGTTATTTTTCAAGTTTATTTCATGAAAAAATATTACTTTCTCCGTTTTCAAATACTTGCAAGTTGCAACAAATGAATTTTTTTATATCCTTACAATAGTAAAAGGGAGAATGGGTAGTTACTGTTCATTTGAACAGTGCGCTACCCATTTTGCCCCTGCCATTTCCATCAAATCACACCCCATGCCATGCCACCTAATATACACGTGCTACACCTCTCCCCCATTTGCTTTCGATCAATTTCACCCTCATTTGTTTTGGATCCCCTTCCCCTGCTTCCTCCCATGGCTTTCCCCTTGTTATGAATTTGCAACCTTCTGAAGCTGAAGCAGGCAATTGACATTCGGGTTCCACCTACAGCTGATCAATATCCCTCGAAAAGGCGCATTGCTGAGGAGTGGGCTCCTACTTCACGCAACATGACTTTTGAGGTAGAAGTTGCTAGATTTACAGAATGTTAATTGTTGACTATCATGATTCTAAAAAATGATTATTGCCTGCCATTTTTATGATAATATACATTGTGGAAGCCTAAATATATATATTGCTTTCACTAAATACATCATGTCCAAATCATGTTGCATTTCACTTTTTTGAACTTGATTGAAGAGGCTTAGATATTGTTAATAGTTTCATTATTACTTGTACTCGATAAGAGATACTGCCATTCTTGTGTGCATCGTTGGCTGTCTCATACGACAAATCCAGATGCACTTGACCTGGTCTAGATGTACTATATCACGAATATCTAATGATTCGATTCCATTCCATTCGAAGCATGTAGATTGCAAGATTACATATACACCTACATGTTAGGTTAATGTTAGATCTTTTTTTGCTATTAGACTGATGTAAATGTAATTTGGCCTGTTTAGTTCAAGCTGAAGGTTCTGTGTAGACAAATTGGGAAGCCTGTTCTCACAGCCACAGATGATTCTAACCCCTGGTGGGTGCTCTTGACCGTGAACGAGAGAGGGTGGAGAGGGGTGCAGCATATGACCACACGAAAGAAGGATATTACAAAATGGGAGCATCTTGTGAAGAGAAACAGAGAAGCTCCCACTCTCTATTTGACCATGGAAATGATATAGGACTTTCAACCGTGGGAGCTATAGCGTCTGAGTTCAAACCACGATCTGATTTTGAGAAGGTGTATCAAAGTTATTAGCTAAGGCAAAGGAAAACACAATCAAATTAATGAACAGAGGATGAAGTTCCCGATCGGGTGTTCTTTCACTGCCTTTCATGGTATATTATTTAGGTCCATGTTTGTTCCTTGTTTTATCTAAATTTCACTGTTATATTTATGCAGTACTTGCTCTGTTTGCTTGGGTTACTGTTTGCTGTGAATGAAATTTAACAAGCCTAGGAAAGATCTCTAGAAAAGTGAATGGCATGGAAACAGAAAGCAGGGATGAACTGTGATTTTTACTGTATTTATCTAGGCCGCTACATATGTATGTATAGCTTCGATGAATTGTTACTGTATTGTTTCAAGTTTTGTAGTTTGTATACTTATAATCTGAGACTGAGACAATTGATCTCATTACAGGGTAAAAGTAAAATTTATTGATTAATTGTATATAACAATATTTAAAGTATGAGATTTGTCTGTCCTATACAATTCTTTTGGGTCTTCCAAATGATAAAATCTGTAGGTTGTTTGTATCTAATGTGAAACCGATTATTACTGAGTTTTTTTCACTTATGCTAATCATTCGTTAATTTTCATAAATATATCATATATGCCATAAAATTAATTTTCAGAAGGTAGCTCAGCTCTGCTTTCCTATTTTCCTTTTGTAAATGACATGATCTTTTTATTCTCTTTTAAAAAAAGATTTAATAGAATAATATGGGTCTAATATAAAACTCATAGATGTTTCTTTGACATTAAAATTTTATACCGAGGATTTTGTGATTAAAACATGCACTTTCTAAAAGCAAATTGTTGATGTAATAGTAGTTCTTTTTTTTTGGAGGTAATAGTAGTTTATTTATTAGATTTAGTTTTTGAAAATGTATACTTTGTAAATTTATATATTGATACCTCGTCAAAAAAAATATATTGTAATATAATTTTTTTTTTTTATGATTGACGTGGAAAGAAAAGAGGAAATTTTAGCTAGAAAGTGACACATGTCCTTTCTGATTTTAGCATATTGTTATATACTACATGATAATAATAATAATAATAATAATAAAATAATAATATAATAAAATAATATAATAAAATAATAATAATAATAATAATAAAAATAATAATATAATAATATAAATAATAATATAATAATAATAATAATAATAATAATAATAATAATAATAATAATAATAATAATAAATAATAATAATAATAATAATAATAATAATAATAATAATAATAATATAATAATAAAATAATAATAATATAATAAATAATAATAATAATAATAATAATAATAATAATAATAATAATAATAATAATAATAATAATATAATAATTAATATATAATAATAATAATATAATAATAATAATAATAATAATAATAAATAATAATAATAATAATAATAATACTCATTCAAGTTTTTTTTTTTAAAAAAAAAACTTTATTACGGGGTACGAAATATTAAGGATTACATCGGAAATGATTTCATTTGATACTTCCTCTAGCCAAACTAGAAAAGTTTCAAAAGATCGACTAAGATTAGCAAGACGATACGCAACCTTGTTACCACTCCTACGAATAAAAGAAAAATTAAAAGCATTACCTAAAAAAATCATTAGAGACAATATCTCTAACAATGATAAGGGGTGAAAGTTCGATTTTGGTTTGGAGTATGACCAACTTCAAATCTGAATAATTTATTTTGGTTTTTAAAATTTTACTCCAAATCCAAACCAAAGTATTTCACTCCAAACCAAACCAAACCGAAAAATTCGGTTATAAGTCTTTCGATCCAAGCCAAATCGAATTTTTTAATATGGTTCGGTTCGATTTGGTTTGGAGTGTTTTAATTCATTTAGCTAAAATAACAAATTACGTTTAAAATAATGCCTAATTTTTTTTTTAAATTAACAAGTGACAAATTCAATTCTTCGGTCTCCATCAACCTCTTTGATACCCATGATTCCTTTCCGGTGTTCATTGTTTTTTGGCCCTTAAACAACATCTCTTTTGTTTGGTTTCCCTAATTAGTAATACATTGCTGATTGCGCTTTTCTCCTGTGCTCAGATATATATTCTAAGTGCAACATCTATGAGGTGGACAGAAGAAAACAGTGTTCCTATACTACACAGAAGAGGTGAAAGACTCACCTTTGTTTTAACCATATTCTATTTTCTTAACTTAAATTGGGAGCTTATAGGTGTCTTATGCTGTGAACTACATGCATTGTTCTATGATAAGAGATTTATGTGATATACTACATTTTAAGGGCAATGAATCTTATAATGCACTCATATTATTCATGCTTCACTTGGTCTGTAATTTCTTCTACCGTAATTTGTTGCATTTGTCGCAAGCCTGATTGTTTGCTGCGGCGGATTGCCAACATCTGTTCATGCTTCCCTATAGAAGCACTTCCTCTAGATGCACTTTTGCAGAAATGAGAGAACATCCATTAACATTAGATGTCTACACTGTTGGGTCCATAATTCATTATATCGTCATTGAAAAGTAAAACTTTTATGTCCGATTGCACATTTAATATTGATTCTTGTGGGTACAAATGGATGAATAAGACTCAATTATGATCTACCCATCTGTTACACTGCTGCTGAAGGAAGTGAACGCCTCTGCGAAGTAATATCTGAGAGAGACCTTTTTCTAAATGGTGCTCAATCAGGTGTAAAGTCTCTGAGTAATGATGAGAGTGTGTTTCATCCAAGTGAGTTTTATGCTGACTGGACATTGGAACCTCCTATCGAATCCCTGAAACATATTCTCCAGCATTGTAAAGGGTGGCAGAACATCCCTCGCGTCCCTGAAAATCTCTCGGAAGCTGCTTAGCAGAAAGCTTGCACTATGAAGCTAGAGTTGTGATCTTGGAACATCAGATGTAAGAAGATTCCTGGAACATCAGAGCAATAACTCCTGGAACATCAGCAACCACGGCTACTTTAAACTCAATGTTGAGTTGTGATCCTGTAATTCACTTGTATGTAAAGAATTATTTAATAACTCTTTAAATATGGAGTATAAAGTTTGTAATTTGTATATTTCTTGATATAGCTAATCACTTCTCTAACAATTTTGTAAGAGATCAAACCTAATCTTCTCATTCATTTAATTTTCTTAGTTAATTAGACCTTAATCATATCGACTATTCAATACTATTGTCACAATAAAAATGGAAAGCCACTTTTACAACCTGGATGGATTTCATTCTAATATGTGCTACTACTCTTATAAAGTTTAAAAGCCAAATGAATGAAAAGTAATAAGCTACATATCGCGAATAATTGATTTTGTGATCCATAGTACTATGATAGCATTATGTTACTAACTTACTAAGTGTAGATTGTTAGACTAAAAAAAAATATGATATTCAAATTATTTATCACATTTATACTAATAGTGATGATTTATAAAGATGATAAAGTGGAACACGGCGCGCGTGCTGTTGGTACCATCTCGTTAGTTTGACGCTGTTGTTTTCATATTGTTGGTTGATGTTGTTATATCTTGGTTGGCTGTTGTTTGATATTGTTGGTTTGACGTTGTTGAGCTGCTGATTTAGGGCTGTTGATTTCATTTTAATGGTGATGTTGGGTTTATTTTATGATGGTGTTGGTTAAATTTGCTGCTGGGAATGATGTGTTGGTTCATTGTTGGTCTTGTTGTTGGTTTAATGCTTCAATTGGGGAAGTAATTGATGAATGATGAAATACTGCCAAATGATGATGGGATTCAGCCATGATGTCCCTTGCCCACAGCATTTTGCCACTATGGTTGTTTGACATGTGTGTTGAAGCAATTCCTTGAACTGCTCCACATAGTTAGACAATCTACTTAAGTGATGCATCCTTGTGAAGGAAGGGGATATTTGAGAAAGCTTTCCCTAATGCTACACTGTGATATTTATTACAGTGTATTCAGGATATGAATTGCAAACAAGTTAATTGAAGTATTTTTTACTAACCATCCATAGTTACACATTAAACATCATTAAAATGTACCTAATGACATAACACAAGACATCATTCTTTATTACATTCTCGTAATACAAACTTGACTTACATATCATACAAAAAACTTTCTGTGCTTGAAAAAATATCCCTAAATGCATTTGTTGTAGCTATTATTTTTCTTTTTGCTGTTCTGTTCAGATAAAGGAGGAGATTAACCTCGCTCTCTGGCAGCAGTCCTGCTTCGGCCACAGACCATTGCGTTGTAGAATCCCATCAGCATTTTGATCTGCCATCTTTTGGACTCTGTTAACTGATATACCTATTGAATTAGGGTAATTAATGAGTAATTAGTGTTAATATACAGTGATTATGTAAAGTATATTTTGCTAACTCTAACAATGTGGAATGAATGCTCTCTAATTTTTTGGTTGAAAATGAGAGTAAGGGAATGCATGAATAGTTATTGAATATTGTCATATTTACCAATTTGGCAAATCTTGGCTTATCAATTTATTTGATTGCTATATAAACTCTAATATGATCACTTGTAAATTATTCACACTTTTTATTATATGAAATTTGAATATTGTACGACTTTACATAATATAATTAAATATTTCGTAATATAGTTCAATTTATCTACGAGAATTTATAAATATAATAAGTGACGCGGGCGCGCGTGCGCGCGCCGTGCACACTAGTCTCACAAAAAATAATCATTTGTTGCAGAATTCGAAAATGGAGAGAAGTAACAAGAACAAAGTCCAGTTTACTAAAATACATGTGAAGAGAATGAAAAGAAACATTGATTAAAAACATGTCATATATATATTGTTACAAAAACACATTAATCTTTAGATGAAATTAGGTAAATCCATTTTACTCTATATTTATAATATCAAAAGAGATCAACAAAATTATTAAAAATGGGATAGGATGGTTTTCATAATTGATATATCAACTAATCACAGTCAAACAACATTTAATGTTGTTCTTGGCTTAGTTTCATTAAATCTGATCTTAAAATTATTACAATAATAAAAATCTTCTAAATGATCTTAATCTATGAAAGGAAATACATAATATAAGGGATCATCCGCTATGTTTTTTTTTTTGTTTTTTATGCTTAAAAGTTTTGTGAAATAATATCATACGGAGTATAAAAGATTAAAAAATTTAGTTAAACACATTGAATCATGATAAATTTTAAAACTAAAACAACA
>SNQN01000058.1:45958-69592 GCA_008642245.1 Bassia scoparia | reverse complement strand
TTGCATCTTCCCACCATCTTTCGCCCTGTTTTGTCGCCATTTCATGGAATACGCATGCGACCAATGGACGTCAAAAGGGTCTCAGAGGTAGGGGTTTTGGTCGCCATCTTTGGAGGTGAGGGTGAGGTTGCCGAGGATGGCATCGGAATCACGGTGGCCGCATGCGACCAATGGGAGTGAAAAGGGTCTCAGAGATGTTGTGCTAAGCGGTAAGGGTTTGTTTGATTTGAGGGTTTTGAGATCTGAATTTTAGGGTTTCAAATTCGAGGGTATTGTTGAATTTGGGGTTGGATTTAGGGTTTCTTTGTTGTTTTTTGAATTGTTTGGTTCAGCAACAGCAGCAACAACCCACATCAGTATCATGTTTTTTTTTTCGTTTTTAATTTCGAAATCTGATTCTGGGTATTTGATTTTCTGGGCTTAAAAGATGTTTTCATTGGGGTTTTGCTTTGTTGGGCAATGGGCATTTGTATATTCTTCTTAATTGTATAAAGGTTGCTTCTTGCAGTTAACAATTTCACCCTCGTACAGTCGCACTACCTCTTAACATGGTTCAACAATGGAGGAAGCACAACTCACATCGATTTCTCCTCTCACAACGCACTCTCATAGTCTCATCCAAATCGTACGACAACATTGTTGAAATCTGCGACAATTTGATGCCCAACTTTCTGCTGAGGGACTCGCATTCCAGAACAATTGGCCTTACGCAATTCATTTATTAGGGCACTTGTATTCGGTGATAAGTGGTATTTTCTTCATTTTTTTTAGGGTTCATCTTTCAACTTTTTTGATTTCACAAAATCCCTTTTTTCAGTTTTTTTTTTTAATATCGTTTGATTTTACATTGTTTTCTTGTGCAGAATTCGCCCAAATTATCACCCACCCTCGATTGTTCTTCACTCAATTTCCAGAAAAATCTAAACACCCTCAAAACAGCAATTCTAAACACCTTTGCAACCCACAAACGCCTTCAGCTGATGGTGTTGCTGCTGGTGGTGTTCCTCTTGCTTTGCTGAGTTCTCATTTGCTGACTTGAAATCAGCAACTAATAATTTTAGCTCAGAATTATAGTGTCAGAAAGTGGTGAAAAAGCACTAATCTTGTATATAAAGGAAGACTCAAGAATCAGCAGTGGATTGCTGTTAAGAAGTTTACCAAATTAGCTTGGCCTGATCCTGAGCAATTTGCGTTTTTCTCTCTTTTTTACTCTCTTTTGTCCTTGTTATTTATATTGGGTTTTGCTAAAGTAGACAATCTTTTGGCTATTAGGTTGCTACATTGTTTCTTTTCAGGTTAATTTAGGGAAAATTTGACTTGGGTTATTGGTGATTTTCGTTTGTTTTAATTGTTGATGCATTTGTTCTTTTGGGTTTCCTGCTTTTGGTTTTTTGAAACCCTGAATCTCAAGTCTATTATGTAAGTTTCTTTTTGTTCATATTTTTTGGTTTATTAATGTGTGTTAGGAATTATTGATGGGTGTTTTTTTGTGAATTTTGTTGTAGATATTTGTGCACTGAGCCATACCCAGAAGAGCATTTGAAGTTTCTTGAATCGCATAATATTCGATTATATCAATTTGGAATTGAGGGACTAAGGTATAATTTTTTTCCCCTTTTTCAATTTTGCTGAATTGGAATTAATCAAGTATGTTCAATTAATCGTGATTTTTCTATATTTTATTGTATGAATATCTTCTCTATTTGTTCTGGCATGCTTGTTTTTTTAACGAGTTTTTATGATGTTTTGATGCTGATCAATATGAATATGAAAATTAAAGCTAAAGAAACAAGCTTTTTGATTATTCATAATAGGAGGCAATTTTTTAAACCCCTTTTTCTTTTTTAGGATTAATGAAAATTAAAAGTGAAATCGAGTATTGACTTGATTCACAGAACAAGATTGTGCCTCAGAAAGTCTGAACTCTGAAGAAATATTAGGATACAGCTTAAATGATATTTTTTTTTTTTGGGAAATTGAGTGTCTGTTACAGGCAGAAATATTAGGATTTTGCAATTGAATATGATATGTTGTGTGATAGAATTTCAAGTTTGATTTAGTGTTTATTCGTCTTAGACTTCAAAGATTCTTAATCTTTAGTTGGACTTCTACTTTAAGATTGCCTTTACCGGTTGCGAAAGGCATTATAGGGAAAACAGATTTAAAGAATGGTGAATTGATGGGTTTGTGACTTTAGATTGCGATTAATTATGTTGATGGTCTTTAAGTAAAATTGCTAAACAGATAAAATTGCTAACCCAAAGTTTGGCAGATGTGTTTATACATTATGATTGTTGCAATTCCAGAATTTTGCAATACTGGTGCTTTGGTTACATGTGTCAAGAACTTCCCTGAAAGTAGGGGATTATGCTGGGTTTGTTGAAGGGTTTTGTTGGATTGAGTGGGGCAGTATGACTCAGATTTACTTGGCAATTTATGGTGATGATTCTAAGGCATTGATTCTGTTAATTGGTTGGTTACCTGCTGCAATCTCAGTTGTTTTTGTGTACACTATTAGAACTTAAAAGTGAGTAGACAACCTAATGAAGTTAATGTGTTTTATCATTTCTTGTATGTTCAATTGGTTGGCTCTGTTTCTAATGGTTATGACATTTTGGAGAAACAATCAGTTTTTACTAGAGCTGCATATGCTGGGAGTGCTACTGTTGTCTGTGCTATGCTTTTCTCTGCCGCTTTTGGTTGCTGTTAGGGAGGAGTATTTGCTTAATACTCGGTCAATAATTCCCTTCTACTACTTTCTAATTTTTTTTTATTTTTTTTAATGTTTTTCATGCATGATCTTGATGTATTCTTTATTGGGTATGCTTAAAATCACGCCTTTGTTTTTGGGTTGTCTATGTTTTTTGATTTGCTGTGATGGGTAGTGATTGATATTACAAATGTGGGCAATTATGAACTAATTTTAACGGAGTATGCAATAAATTCTTCCCCATTAATAGATTGTTAGGTTTAATAATCTTCCTTAACTAAAAAGGTTGTACGTTAGGTATATTTATTAGGTATCGTACTTTGTTTAATTGGAATCCAATATGGTGAATTAGACAGTAAAAAGAAGGGTGATTTGTATCCTATTGAACTTCAATAGTTTGTTAATGTAGCTTGATTAGTGAATTGTAATAACTGGTGGAATTTTGCGAATCGATTCTATTTGGAATACAATATGGCAATCGCTGTAACATTGATTGGTATTCTTTCAAAAGTTTCCTGGATAAATGTCACATAGTACTCTAGCATTTGAAGATATTCTACCAAGTGTTTCCATTTGTTTTAGTGAAGTTAACTGAATTTGGGCCTTTTTTTTGGTCATTACTTATGAAGAGTCGGACAATGTGACAATCGATTCTTGATGAAAGGATCTTACATTAGACTTTGTCAGAGGTTTCTTTGTACTTCTTAACCAGCATTGCTGTTGTAAAGTCAGTAGTTACTTGTTTTCTTTGTCGCAATCAGTTTTGCAGTAATTTGGGTCTTGTGGATGATGATTTGTGATTTCCCCCCTCTTTATTTACGTATACATTCCAATTTTGATGACTACATATTTTTGCTATGCTTTGTGCTCATGAATTTAATCACAGATCGGCATTACTGCATGAACAGATTATAGTGTTCAAGCTGTTGTTAGCTGGATACTTTCGCAATATTTTGGAAGCCAAAATGTTCCATTGTTGCTGAAGAAGATGCTCAAACTCTCTCAAAGTTTGACTTATTGCAGACAGTGGTGAGAACAGTGAACGACAGTTTATTAGAAGCACCGAAATATGCCTTAAACTTTCATTTGGCTTTGTTTTCTTTCTACAATAAGTGATATGGTTTTCTTTCTACAATAAGTTGACTTTTGGTTTTTCTCTTTGTTTTCCATTGAAACTTGAAAGAGAGTAATAGGTTAGCAATGAGGTTTCAGGCCAAAAAAATTGAGTGTGATTTAAAAAATTCTTTCTATGCTGCAAGCCTGCAATCTATGTTACGATGCTGATTGTTTTGAAGTTGAAAGAAATGGGCTTTTAGCTGATCTTAATCAACTCATGGTTGTCTTTGTGGGCATCTCTTTAATATAATTTTACTTGCTCTCGCCCTTTTTGCTCTTGAAAATTTGTGCTTGAAAAGTGCTGTGTTAGTGCTGCATTTGCCCTTCAGAGTAAACTACGTTGTATTGCGGGAGGTAATTATCTTATATATGTTGTTTATCTTTGAAGGTGGAATGTAATTATTCTATTTTCTGAAGTTATACTCTAGATCTTTGTGCTTTAGAGTAGTATAGTAGGGTGTGCAGCCACGAAAGAGGACATCGGGAGATAATTTCAATGGTGGTGTGAAAACGTTTTGTGTTAAGACCTTGGCTGAGAGTTATGGCAGAATGAGTCGGATGTTCACTGCCATTTTTTTACATTAATTTTGATACTTGCTTGTTCCATGCATATTGATTATTAGCAGTAATATATTTAATCTGTGAATCATTTTGCTTGCCATAAATGAATTATTGAAGCACGATAGTTTTCCAATTTCATTTAGCTCAATAAATTACAATTAGAAACTGAATAGGAATCGTTAGTTAAGGATTACATGTGTTGTGTGCTGGTATACTAATTATTCTTTGAAAATGTGAATTTAGCGCCTTAATTCTATGTAGCATTACTTCAGCAATTTTTGAGGTTTTGTGCAGGAACTCAAGTCTTGGGTTGCGTGCAGGGAGCAAAGCAGATGGAGCAGCAATAGTTGGGTAGGTGCACAGTACGGACTTTTGTATTATGGTTGATGATGCAATTACAATGTTGTTTCTAAATTTATACTATAATGTATTGTAAAGATGATATACCATTGTTAGAATATTGTACAGTACTTTGTATTGTGATTTATCCTGTTTATTTTGTACTTAACATTTTCTTTCCTGCTTTTTTGGCAATGGTTTGCGAACTTTTGGCTGCGGTTTTCCTACATTGCAGTCTATTTTGGGTTGAGTATCCATCCATTTTTTCCCATGTTTCTTATTTGTGTAGTTGATGAAAGTATGAAAATCAGTAAACAAGCCAAGTAAAGTGATGATAACTTGTCTATTATGGTCCAGGTGGGTATGACAAGAAGAAAAGGCAGTAAGCGGAAGGGGTTGTTTGATTTTAGGGTTTGAGATCTGAATTTTAGGGTTTCAAATTCGAGGGTATTGTTGAATTTGGGGTGGATTTAGGGTTTCTTTGTTGTTTTCCAATTTTGATTCTATTATCGTATTTAGATTTGCTTTATTGTCGTTTGAAGTTTTTCAAAACCCCTCTTTCTTCTCTCTCTCTCTCTCTCTCAAATTCATCCCATTTCTCTGTGATTTTTCAGAATGAACAGAGCTAAGTTAATCCGTTCTAACATTCAGACTACCGCAAATTCATGCACTGCTACTCGGAAACCAGTTTTCCGCTTGTCAAGTTGATCAGGTGACTCCTCATCTTACAGTACATGTGGGATCGGTATACATTTTCAGATCTGCTCTTTTTCAAAAAATATTGTGATTTGCGAGCTTCAATGATGCTTTCGAAGTCTGTGTTGTATTACTTCATTTTTTATATATGGGATCTAAGGTTTTATTTTTACTTTTTAGATCTTGTTTGTTCATTTTCCTTGATTTCACCATGGCTGATTGATCTGAAGCTTTTGTTGTCTTGAGTTGATTTTACTGACTTCTTTTCCTTTCTTTTTCCGATGCTAAGGCATTTCTTTAAATTAATGTTTGTAGATTGATTATGATGATATTATATTTTATTTGCTTAATTTTGAGTGTGGTTTAGTTATGACTCTGATAATTTGATTGTTTAGATAAAGATCCCTTTAGGCTGAGTAATTCTTCTCTTCTTGTGTTATGTGCATGATTCCAACATTTTAATTCATGGATTGATCTCTTTATTCATCATTCAATGATGTGTCTTCATCTAGATGGCTCGTGTAGATTTTTCTTACTCTGTGCTTTCATTGATGTTATTTGCGGGTGATCCAATAACTTTGCTCAAACTCCAATTAGAACTTGAAACTTTGGTATTTTTTCTTGCACTTCTTCACATTTGATTTCCCAACTTGTTTGACATCAATAGTGCCCTAAGATCCATACCTTGATGGAGTAAAGGCAGGCTATCTTTTGGTTCAAAATTGGATGGTTCATTAGATGAAAATTGTCCTGAAAGACATTTAATATTCTTTCTTCCAACTTTAGTATGCTAACTATCATGCTTTCACCGAAACTATCCACGCTTTGATATCCATGCTTTCACTGAAATAGGGCAATAGGATGAAGTTGTGTTGTAAGTTCAATTTGTGGAATTTGGTGGTGGTCGGTGGCTTGAATTGTGCGATTTTTGTTGAATATTCGCCTTTTAAACTTGTTGTGGTTTTATATTGAAGAGGTTTCTCTTCGTTCGATTGAAGAGGTTCTCTCCGTTCGATTGTCAACTCGAAGGGGTGCAAGCTGAGTTTGTGGAGAGTTCATGGCGGGAAGTACCTCACATTCGACACCGGAGAATGATGTCACAGCTTGATGCAGCAGGTGTGGATGACTGTTTTTTCTCACCCAAAAAATATAGTACCAAGTATTAATATATGACATCGGTATAATGTAAAATATTGGTTCTACCTCTATTCAGGGATTTACAGATTATTTATGTTTGATTTGCTTCAGTACTGTAGTTGTGCAAAGAAGACAGCAGTATGTTAATAAGATGCTTAATACTCGATGTTTAATTATTTGTTTGTTGTGACATGTTGTTGTCTCACCTTGAATATATGGATATGTCAACTAGAGGATTGTTAAAGGGAACAACAAGCAATATTTGTCAGTTTATCTATGAAAAGACCTTTTTATTTTGATATTTCTTTTTCTCCAAAGTTGGCCTTTTCTTCTTATTTTTTTATTTCTTCTGACCATTGAATGATCATTGTTATAATGCATTTTTTTGGCAGAGATTTTGTGCAAAGTATGGCGAGTTACTCTCTGTCTGCTACCTTTCTACAGTATTCAAATTTACAATAGGTTTTTTCTTCTCTTACAAATTGTTGTAGTACGTGCTGAAAATGCGGCCATAGATATTCAGCTTTCTGTTTTGTTTCTGAATTTGTAACCTGGATCTTTTGCTTGCTATTAAGGATCGACACAATGGTAATCTTTGTTGGATGAAGAAGGCATATCATACATATTGACTTTGGTTTCATGTCGTCTAATCTCCTGGAGGTGTTAATTTTGAAAGTGGCCACCATTTAAATTGAGTCGTGACTTCTTGAGGTATAGTTTTTATGGGTACCTTTGTTTTGAGGTTATACTTATTCCATTATTTGCTCAGTATGTTTTGAACCTTATGTTCCATTTGTCAATGCTGCAGACTGGTTTGTTTGATTTTTATAGCTGAAATTGGGATCAAGGGGCATCTTGGTTGCTCAATAGCCATTGTGAATTATTCTGACTTGTTTTTCTGAATTTCAGTTTCCAACGTAATTTACTTGGATTCCAGCAGGATTGGATTCTCCTATTCAAATAACTCAGATGACTATAGAACCGGGATTACAAGACCGCGACTGATAGTCATACATTCCTACTCAAGGTAGATTCTCAGTGATTTTGACAAGTAATGTGTCGAATGACTAAAGAGGATTTTAGTTTAATGCTCTTGATATGGTACTTGAGTGGTTTGAAATTTATAAAGAGTACGCTGCCAACCTTTCTTTATCGCGGGTGAATCATTTGCTGGGATTTATTTGCCAATGCTTTGCTTCAGAAGTTTGTGAAAGGTTAGCTGTAATATGTGTAAGAACATTGACTTAAATTCTGATCTGAAAAGGATCTGAGCAGTAATATACTTGAGGTATGCAGGACTTGATGCTGGTTCGAGCCTGTTATTTTAAATGTGCATGTCCACTGTTTGTGATTCCAAAAGGAAAAAGGAAGAATAGATCATCATACATTTAGAACAATGGTTGACTTGAGAGCCCTTAGAGTATCATTTTCAAACCTTTTTTTTGTTACTGAATCCAAAAGTATCCTGACAGACCTCTGCCTGACAACAATATTTGCAGTTACCTGATTGTAGTTGAATCATATACTGCATGATGAGAATCTCAAAATTAATGGCTCAAGTTCTTTTTTTAATATAGTGATCTTGTTGAGTTCATGGGTTTGTTATGAATTTGCAACCTTCTGAAGCTGAAGCAGGCATTGACATTCGGGTTCCACCTACAGCTGATCAATATCCCTCGAAAAGCGCATTGCTGAGGAGTGGGCTCCTACTTCACGCAACATCATGACTTTGAGGTAGAAGTTGCTAGATTTACAGAATGTTAATTGTTGACTATCATGATTCTAAAAAATGATTATTGCCTGCCATTTTATGATAATATACATTGTGGAAAGCCTAAATATATATTCGCTTTCACTAAATACACTATGTCCCAAATCATGTTTGCATTTCATTTTTTTGAACTTGATTGAAGAGGCTTAGATATTGTTAATAGTTTCCATTATTACTTGTACTCGAATAGAGATACTGCCATTCTTGTGTGCATCGTTGGTGTCTCATCACGACAATCCAGATGACTTGACCTGGTCTAGATGTACTATATCACGAATATCTAATGATTCGATTCCATTCCATTCGAAGCATGTAGATTGACAGATTACATATACACCTACATGTTAGGTTAATGTTGATTTTTTTTGCTATTAGACTGATAGATAATGTAATTTGGCCTGTTATATATAGCTGAAGGTTCTGTGGGTAAGAAGAGAGCCTGTTTCCAGCCACAGATGATCTTAACCCCTGGTGGGTGCTCTTGACCGTGAACGAGAGAGGGTGGAGAGGGTGCAGCATATGACCACACGAAAGAAGGATATTACAAAATGGGAGCACTTGTGAGAGAAACAGAGAAGCTCCCACTCTCTATTTGACCATGGAAATGATATAGGACTTTCAACCGTGGGAGCTATAGCGTCTGAGTTCAAACCACGATCTGATTTTGAGAAGGTGTATCAGCAAAGTTATTAGCTAAGGCAAAGGAAAACACAATCAAATTAATGAACAGAGGATGAAGTTCGCATTGGGTGTTCTTTCACTGCTTTCATGGTATATATTTAGGTCCAATTTGTTTTTTGTTTTATCTAAATTTCACTGTTATTTTATGCAGTATCTTGCTCTGTTTGCTGGGTTACTGTTTGCTGTGAATGAAATTTAACAAGCCTAGGAAAGATCTCAGATAGAATGAATGGCATGGAAACAGAAAGCAGGGATGAACTGTGATTTTTACTGTATTTATCTAGGCCGCTACATATGTATGTATAGCTTCGATGAAATTGTTACTGTATTTGTTTCCAAGTTATTTGAGTTTGTATAACTTTAATCTGAGACTGAGACAATTTGATCTCATTACAGGGTAAAAAGTAAAATTTATTGATTAATGTATATTAACAATAATTTTAAGTATGAGATTTGTCTGTCCTATACATATTCTTTTGGGTCTTCCAAATGATAATCTGTAGGTTTGTTTGTATCTAATGTGAAACCGATTATTACTGAGTTTTTTTCACTTATGCTAATCATTCGTTAATTTTCATAAATATATCATATAGCCATAAATTAATTTTCAGAAGGTAGCTCAGCTCTGCTTTCCCTATTTTCCTTTTGTAATGACACTGATCTTTTTATTCTCTTTTAAAAAAAGATTTAATAAGAATAATATGGGTCTAAATATAAACTCATAGATGTTTCTTTTGAATTAAGAATTTATACGAGGATTTTTGTGATTAAAACATGCACTTTCTAAAAGCAAATTGTTGATGTAATAGTAGTTCTTTTTTTTTGGAGGTAATAGTAGTTTTTTATTGATTTAGATTTTTTGAAAATGTATACTTTGTAAATTTATATATTGATACCTCGTCAAAAAAAATATATTGGTAATATAATTTTTTTTTTTTATGATTGACGTGGAAAGAAAAGAGGGAAATTTTAGCTAGAAAGTGACACATGTCCTTTCTGATTTTAGCATATTGTATATACTCATGATAATATATAAATATATAATAATAATAATATAATAATAATAATAAATAATAATAATAATAATATAATAATAATAATATAATATAATATAATAATAATAATAATAATAATAATAATAATAATAATATATAATAATAATAATAAATAATAATAATAATAATAATAATATATAATATAATAATAATAATAATATAATAATATAATAATAATAATAATAATAATAATATAATAATAATATAATAATAATATATAATATATATATTAATAATAATAATAATAATAATAATAATAATAATAATAATATAATAATAATAATATAATAATAATAATATAATAAATAATAATAATAATAATATATCTCAGTTTTTTTTTTTTTAAAAAAAAAACTTTATACGGGGTAAAATATTAAGGATTACATCGGAATGATTTCATTTGATATTCCTCTAGCCAAACTAGAAAAGTTTAAAAGATCGACTAAGATTAGCAAGACGATACGCAACCTTGTTACCACTCCTACGAATAAAAGAAAAATTAAAAGCATTACCTAAAAAAATCATTAGAGACAATATCTCTAACAATGATAAGGGGTGAAAGTTCGATTTTGGTTTGGAGTATGACCAACTTCAAATCTGAATAATTTTTTTTGGTTTTAAAAATTTTACTCCAAATCCAAACCAAATTGTATTTCACTCCAAACCAAACCAAACCGAAAAATTCGGTTATAAGTCTTTCGATCCAAGCCAAATCGAATTTTTAATATGGTTCGGTTCGATTTGGTTTGGAGTGTTTTAATTCATTTAGCTAAATAACAAATTACGTTTAAAATAATGCCTAATTTTTTTTTTAAATTAACAGTGACAAATTCAAATTCTTCGGTCTCCATCAACCTCTTTGATACCCATGATTCCTTTCCGGTGTTCACTGTTGTTTTTGGCCCTTAAAACAACATCTCTTTTGTTTGGTTTCCCTAATTAGTAATACATTGCTGTCTGATGGCGCTTTTCTCCTGTGCTCAGAATATATTCTAAGTGCAACATCTATGAGGTGGACAGAAGAAAACAGTGTTCCTATACTACACAGAGAAGGTGAAAGACTCAACTTTGGTTTTAAAAAAATACCAAACAACTTTTTCTACTTCATGATTTTGGTTTTTTGAAAAACTCAAAAATGGAAACAAAAACCAATGTCAAATGAGCCTTAACAAGATAGTGATTCCTTAAAAAATATCATATTTTAACTAATGCAGCTTAATAAAACTCACAAAGTCTTACACGCACGCACGTGCACGCACGCGCACGTACACATATATACCACAAAGTCTTGTACTCCTTTTTGTATCATAATGATGTGTGCATTTACTATTTGTGAAAAAAGTAAAAATAATGTACTCCGCATTATAATTGGAGTAGGGTCAAAATGTAAAATAAATTGGAGGGAGAATGTGTAAAAGTTATAAAAAGTAAGGGAAAGTGGTAGGTCCATCGTATAAAAAAATAGTAAAAACATGTCCAAAAATAGAATAAATCACAATGCACAGATCATTATTGAACGACTGAATGAGAAAAATGCACATATCATTATTGTGGAACAGAGGGAATCTGTGACAAGGTACACAAAAAATTATTGAAAGAAATATTTGTTAGAAATGTGCATTCACAAACACGTGTAAAAATAAAATATGACAAATATTTGTAATATCAAAAGAGAATTAACACAATTAACAAAAAGAATGCTAGAAAGGTTTTCATAATTGATACATGAATTACTTATAGTCAAACAACATTTAATTTTGTTTATAGTTTAGTTTAATTAGTAGTTCTAATATTGAATGATTTCTTCGCTCTACAATGCTTTACATCATTTTGTTTGCCAAATTTAAAATCTTAAAATTATTCAAAGTATTTTTCTCAAAATTATACTAATCTTCATGTTACATTGGCTCTGATACCAAGTTAGTAAACCGTCTCAACCAAAAGTTTAAGATGATGGTTGAGACTCGTGAATATTATATATTCTACTACTCACTCTCACAAGAAAGACCCTAATATGGTATCAGAGYCAACCCGATAAGTCAGGGTTCAAATTTCATGCACCCATCATATCCACAGTAGAATATTAAACAACATGTATGAKAGAGCCTATAATGCATTCACATTTAGCCCATGGGACTCTCGTGTGAGRGGAGTAATAGAATATATTAAACTTTTGGTTGAGATGATTCACTAATATGACATAGAGCTTACGATCCCTTGGCCCATGGCACATTGTGTGCATTTGGAAGGTATTTGAAGATCTGTTTGGAGCAAGTAGCCTAACATAGTTGTTGACCCAAGTAGAGGCTTGTTGTCCTTATGTTGGAAGTCTAAAGAAGATCAAACACAACGAGGAAATTTGTGACCTAGACATATTGCAAGTGGAAAGGTGGCTCACATGTAAGGGGTACTGTTGATAGCATATCTCTCATGTGTCCCACATTAAAAGATTGGAGAAATGATGACTATCCCCTCGGTCTTAAAATGTTCGATGCATTTGGAATATTGCACAAATATTAAGAGTTATTTATTTGATAATTTTAATTACAAGTATAATCAATCACAAATAAGCAATATTTGACTATGGTATTACACTAATAAATGATATGAATTAAAAACCAATATGAAGTCTTTATATAAATTGAAGGATTCCAAATTTAACAGAAACGTCAAAAAAAAAAAAAAAAAATAGAATACGTAACAAATTTTGTGTGATGGAGGGGGTCATATATAAGCTTGGAGAGTTACTCCTTATACTATTAATTGGTTCTATAATGGAACTCTATCGAGTTTGTGTATGGTCAAATTCTCCTTTGGTTTAGCATATTTACTAGGCCCAAATAAAGATTATGTAATTTTTAATAAATAAAAATAAGTAACAAAGACTTACATGTGTCAAGTCACACCGAAAAATTGCTCGTTGAAAGAAATATTTGTTAAATATGTACACTCGATCAGAAACACGTGTAAAAATGAAATACGACAAACATTTATAATTGGAGGGAAGAATTGATTTCCTTTATATCTTAGAGATCCATTTTTCTTACAAATATCTTCAATTTTATTCTTACGGAGTATGATATTTGAAAATCATAGGATATCTAAGGTTGGACAAATTTTAATTCTTTAACTTATGATTTTAACAAGTTTGTCGTTGATATGACGACCATTATTTGTCTATCGTATTTAAGTAATTTGTTAAAAAAACAATGATTAATTTAGGAATTCATCGTGAATTTTATATATATATATATATATATATATATATATTAATAATCATAATTGTCTATAATCTACAATATCGAGAAGATTAAACAAAAAATGTTTTTCACTTCATATTTTTCTTTAAAGAAAAGTGTGCATTACATTGTAAGGGAACTACCTAATTCATGGGCATCATGGCTATTAGTCTATAGACATGCCTATCTAATTTACTTTATCCGTAACGAAATATATGTTACACTTTAATGAAATATTTTTTACATATATTATCAAAATGTAATATGTTTTTCTGTTACAAAGAAAGTACTCCATATTAAGTTATTTTTTTGAATGATAAAAGTACAACCGACAAGAAAGTCATTCAATTCTAGTCGTGCGGCCACATATCTATATATAGTACTAATAGTAGTGTTATGCTAAGATAATAATGATTAGACATATTCATTATTGGATTTATCAGGTTACCTAGGTTTAATTTGTTTTTCATGATAAGTAATCTTAGCCACAATCTCTCTATTAGAACGTTAGATATCTACTACTCCGTAACACAATTAGATAATTAATATTCTTTCACAAACAAAAAGCAGCAACGTTAGTTTCTGATATGATTGTTAACAAGATTATATCTGGTATAATTTCAATGGCATTAGATAGTGACAAAGTAAAATGACAAAGTTATACATATATATAATGAGCTTAAATTTTCTCTTCTTACTTTCCATGCTGAGAACGTCATTCTTTTCGAACCCATCAATAACCTTAACATATACATACTTATACATACATACATTTTGATTAATTCAATTAATTACATACATATACATACATAAATACATACACATATACATACATACATACATACATATATAATCAATGGCAAAATTATACTTTTTCCGGTTTTTTTAGTTGTCCCAGTTTGACATTTCCACTATTCACAGGAAGCACTTTCATCAAGTTTTGTGCTTTACACGTAATGAAAAATATAGTCAAATGGAATCTCGTTAGATTCGTCTCGTTAAATAATATATTAATATATAGTTTTTTTATAATTTTCATTAATCATAATTATAGTTATTAACGATCAAAGTTGTGTCTCGACGAGTGTGTTTTGTTGATTGGAACATCTAAAAAAACCGGAGGAAGTACATTTTAGTCTCTACCCATCTGCTATATATTCAATTACTTCGTAATTCAATTTCACTTGCATTATACTAGAATATATATAATAATCTTGGGTAAAAAATAAAAGGTAAAACACATAAAATTAAGGGGTTTCAATTCATTGCATGATCATTTATGTAAAAGATAGAGTAGTAGAAAGGAAAATATGAGCTCGAGTTCCGTACCCTAAACCTCAAGTATCTAAATATAACTAAGAAGCCTTCGCAAGGAAGGAATTCAAGGAAACAACAATGAACGAATAACGTAACCTTGCTTTACCTTTTTACTACATTTTCTTTGGGTTTAATTTTACGATGCTTTAGTTCGGCTCAACCAATTTCAGTCAACTTTTATTCCGTTCAATCCACTTCAGTCAATTTTAATGCAGTTTAGCTCAGCTCGATTTAGCTAAAAAATGATATTATATTAAGTTTTAAGATTCAGTCGGGTACAAATTTGCTCCAAAGAGATCCTATATAAAGAGGGGAAAAAAATTCATTTCTATCTCTTTAGATGTTTTAGCATTAAAAATGAACAAAATACATGATGATTATTCTCTATTCATCCAAGTGTTTACATGTAATAAGTTTCCATTTATAGAAACCTTTTTCCTAAGTAATGATTAACCACTTAATACTGGATTATTAGTATGATATAACCTAATTGACTGATCATTGTGACTTTGTGATGCAATATGTGAGGAAGAAATCAAATTAAAGTCCATCAAAATCTAGATTCATATAGATGACATTTGCATTTTTGTACACAACTTGTGTGTCAACTTGTGGTGGGTTAACTCTGCTTGTTAGTCAAAGAAACTGATGTAAAGTGTAAAACCTTTTCATATTGAATTGGGTGTGGTAGTTTTGGCAATGGTGTGGTGGCCTGGTTTGATATTGAATCATGAATCATGTGGAAGTATATCCAAATTCCAAAAGTATGGTAAAGGACAAAAACGACACGTAAGGTCGTGTTTCTTTGGGCTTCATTCTTTGTTACGTAGTTCAGTTCAATTCCGTTCAATTTTCTAATTTCCTCGCGCAACTCGTAAACAATTTATTTCATTCTTTTAGATCTGATTTAATCTAAAGAAACATGATCTAACCGTCTATCTCATCAAATATATATGTATATTTTTTTAAAGATCGAGTGACAAATAAGTAATTTTGATTAGTAATTATGACGGGTTAGTTGTACATAGAAAACTTGTGGAGTTTCGACATCAATGTATCGCTCTAATACAATACAATTGTATTATCGAATCTTAGATATTTATTAGTGCAAATAACGTTCCTATTAAATGATAGATCGCTCTCTATCTGTATATCATAGTTTTAAATTCCGATATGAGAAACTTTACACCTTTAAGTGTGCTTAGTTAGGGCTTCCAATTCGAGTAAGCACATCCTAATATAACATTATAATAAGAAAATATATGATGTAAGTCAAAGATTAGGTAAGATGGAATGGTCCATACGTATAAGTTTTGGTTAAGGTCAACGTGGTTAGTTTTGACTTGACATATATAACGGCTCATTAATATGCATCATGCATGCATGCATGCAAGAATTCTTCCCCAAAAAAACAAACTAAAAGATGATGAGGTCTTAAGTCTTAACGTATCCCTTAACAGTTAAGCTCGTTGACTTTGATCAGCTAGTCATTCGCAACTTTTCACAACACAACTAGTTCTATATATATTAGTGGTATCCTTTTCAAATTTCTTCCTTCTTGATTGTGGAAAATTTGTCATGGAACATTAGAATCGATCCCGCGTTTCAATCGTCATGCTTGTACACCGTTTTTAGTTAAAATTTAAAGGATTTTTATGAGAGGGTGCGTGATGAAATGTAAAATCAATTATCGATTTTAATGAACATAAACTAGCTTACTTTAGGATTTGGTTGCGATGGTTTGTCACTTGCTTGACGATTAGGGCAACTTATTGTGTTCTACTTATTATTATGAGACAAAGTATTAGGTACATCGGATGTACAATAAATTTACTGTGCATCAGATTATAGTGACCATTTTGGTTAATATAGTAACCTTTTTTATGAATATAGTGACCCTTATTATTTATCACTATATTGATGTAAAGTGAGAATGAATGACTATATTGATATAAAGGGTTACTATATTAATATAAATGGTAACTATATGTTTGATGTACAATAAATTTATTGTACATCCGATGCATACAATACCTTCTGTTATTATGATGAATATCTAGGTGAAGTAGTATCATGAGTCATGAATAATCATTGTTAGCATAATAAAGGATGACAATCTTTTATTGTGCAAATGGTGCGTTGTATGCACCTTTAATTTAAGAAAATCACGTTTGATTAGATTCGATTAAGTCTTATGAACCCTAAAGTTTAAGTCAGGTTCACTCAATTCAAAGAAGTTTTGCTCAATTCAAAATAGTTCAGTTTATACACGTTGAAGAGGATGCACCTAAGATATGTATGTCATACAAAAACTTAAGTTCTGTTTCTTTGGACTGAATTGAATAAAACTAAACTAAAATAAATATTTTATGAGATAAAGAAATTAGGTTAAGTAACCGAATTGAACTGAACTGAATTGAACTGGTGTACCATAGAAGTAAGTCCAAAAAACAGCGCAACCATGCAACTCCTTGTAAATTTGTAATAATATGATCATATGAACACATCTTTTGGACGAAAGAATTTAACAATAAGTACGAATTAAATTATTTTACAAACTTGTGAGTTCAAGTAGTCAAACTTAGCTAGCAGCTCTCACATCTAAAGATACAACTGAAAAAACACTTCAACAACCGTGACATTATAACCAAATTCAGGTTCAACAAATTATATTATTAAAAAAATAAATGAGAATGATGATCTTAATTAGTGATGTTGATTGTGCAATGGCCTTATTATAAAAATACATCTCATATTTTATATAATAATATTAATTTTTAAGATAATATTTAAAAAAAAGGCTTCCCTAATTTTTAATTATATATGATTTGCAATATTTTAATTACAAATTATGGATTATATCATATTCACTCTCATATATCTTTATCATAGATGGCGTACGTACGTACGAACTATACTATAAAAATACGAATGTGAAAGCTATAGTTTACCAGCAATAACCTTGTTGCTCTTGCAAAGTTGCAAGTACAAATTTAAAGGAAAGTGAAGGGTTACATTTTTTATTCAACTTATTTTCAGTGTTTATTGAATAAAATAAATTCGAATAAGTAAATATTAATAAGTTTAAAAGAACATACCAATTAATTTCTTCCGTTACAAGAGAAGTTCATATAAGATCAAGCAATGATTATGTAAGCTTTTCTTTCGATCTCTTACTAAAAAATGTTACTCTGTATACAATAGCTTCGCGAATGGTAGTTTGTCATAATTATGGGTTCAATTCATCCATCACGCGGCACATTAATTAACTAGGGTGTGTGTGTCTTCGGATGATCAGAATCGATTAAATGAATCTTAATTATTTATGAGTGTGATAATAGATTTGACTAAATCTATCCTAATCTTAATTGACCTAATCTAAACTTGTCTGTCGACACGAAACTTTAAGTTTTTTGTTATACTTTCAAGAGGCGGATCTAATAATGATGTACACATGTCAATACCGAAAAAACTATTTAGTAGGTACATAATATATTTACCAAGTACTACTTATCCATTTATCCATCTTAAATAAGTGAAGACCCTAAGTTTAGCCTCATAAAAAGTCTATTATTTTGGTGGAACTAAATCAATACCCATATTATTGTACGTAGTAACATGCGTGTGGAAAACACTGCACAAATTCAATTTATAAAGTGTTGAGTTAGGTCTAAATCCAATAACAACACTATATTCTACCTGTAATAATCAATTTTGTACTTTCATGAATGTGAGATGTGACCCCTTTGGTTTGAATTTGTAAGTAATATTTGCTCGAGTGAAATCGGTTTAATTTTGAAGACAAGATTTTTGAAAGTAGGAGCTGACAAGGATAATTTCAATTCTGACGGACCACAAATGATAAAAATTGAACCTCTGACTTTAAAAGTAACAAGATATTACACGCTAAGCACGTGTTTGGCATGTGTTTTTTGAAGTTAAAAACGTCGTAAACTGCTTCATCAAGAGATTCAAACAGCAGTAAAATATCCAGCATTTGTACGGTTGTACCGTTGTAAATGGAAACAAATGGTGGCGGAACTAGGGGGCGGGTGGGGGTCGCAACTCACAACCCCGCCAATTTTCAATTTTTTTTTAAAAAAAAAATTAGGTTAAATTGTTTCATTAGTTTTAGGAGAAATAAACTGCGAGTAATTGATAAGAAAACGACCTTGTATTGAGCTAAATAAACCTTGTAATTGATAAGAAATCGAACCTATTGATTTTGTATTTGTGTTAGGAGAGATTCGTAATATTTTGATCATTTTGATAATGATGTTGGGCCTGAAATATGGGCCTCAAACGTTGATATTGTTGCAACTTGCAATGGGTTGGGTTAGACGATACAATGTTAAATCCAATTACGTTACGAAGAGAGTTTTAGGCCCAACATGATAAGTCTAACTGGGCCAACCCAACATGATAAGAGTAGCTGGCATGACCTAATTATTTAAGAGTAACAATAGTTGTCATTTACTTAACTATATATATTCTTAAACAATATGATGGTGCTAATCATAAAAGTCACATAGCATAAAGGCAAATCCTATGCTACAATTGGTTGTATTGTATCTTACAAAAATATCACCGGTTATACATAGCATAAGCTGTAATACAAATTTACGTATTAATTATTTTTTATTTTTTTTGGTAAGAGAATCATAAAGACGATGATGAAAATCGATCCCAAAATCTTTTAAAATTGTGAGAAAGAATGTAAGTACATGATCTATCTATCCCGACCACCCGGGCCGGCCCTCACTCACAATGTACAAATTAATTATAAGTATAAATAATAATTATATATACTTGAATGATGGAGCCTTAGTTTGAGTGTATGTTCCTTAATAGATTAACATAAGATATAAAGTAGTCCATTATTATTAAGTAGAGTGCAAATGCTTTCACAAGATTAATTACTATACTTTTATTATCATAAGACAAGCAGAATCAGACGTGAATCTTATTGCAATATATATAATTTATTTGATTATGAGATTAAAGACCATAATTTATTTGATTATCTGATCTGATCTTTATATATTATAATTAACTGGTTCTGTTTTAATTGTCAGGTGTTTAATTAGGGATTAGTCAACGTTTTGACTTTCTTATCAAATTACCAATTAAGTAAGTACTATTTTTAATTACTTAATACTAATCAGATCATTCATTCTACTTCCATATATTTTGATTCAAGAGATTAACTTGAGAATTAACATACAGTAATGCGCGTTTAGCCTTAGACTTTAAATTAGGATCTAATGATCTATCCTCGATATTCATTTCCTTCCCTACATTTCCTATCTTACTTTGAGATTTTGACATCTAATTTAGGATTATAATAAAATAAAGCGATTACCGATTAATATAGACTAACGGATCGTATTTTAAAGACCAATGCATACACGACATAGGTCGCGGTTGACACCTTGTTGGTTCCTTTCTCAAGCATATGCATGCCATCAAGATAATCGAATAAAGCATTTAGTTGACATATACATGAAAATTTTCTAAAGAAAACATATATTAATATCATTATAATACGAATTGTAATTTTATTTGTATAAATTTGTGGTTCATAATTTCATATACATGTATTGAACTATTGATGATGATCACAATTGATCAATTATATAAATCAACAAACATATCTTAACGATTAAATTTAGCCACTCAACTAAACACACAACGTAAAGGCACGTACTGCATGCGTGCATGCATATGAGCATGAATACAAGCACGTGGTCAATTAATTTGCAACGGGGACACTGTGAAGCACAACAGTCTCCACAGTGAGGCCCGGCCCGAACCCGAACAAGACGCCCCAGTCCAACCCGTCCCCGGTGGTGGCCTTCCCCTCTTTCGTCGACCTGTTTCTCATCTCATCCAATATGAACAACACGCAAGCACTAGACATGTTTCCGTACTCGTTGAGCACGTGTCGGGTCGGGCTGAGCTTTTCCTGCTTCAGCCCGAGCTTGGACTCGACCTGGTCCAAAATGGCTGGCCCACCCGGGTGGGCCACCCAGAAGATGGAGTTCCAGTCGTCGATCCCAATGGGCTTGAAGGCGTCCACTAGGGCTGTCTCGATGTTCTTCGAGATCAGCCCTGGGACGTCCTTCAGTAAGTGGAAGGCCAACCCTACTTGCCTCAAGTGGCCATCAATGGCCCCTTCAGAGTCGGGGAGTATAGTTTGAGCGGCCGATACAAGCTGGAAAATCGGCCGCTCAATGTGTTCTATCGGATCGGAACCTACAATTAAAGCACCAGCGCCATCCCCAAACAAGGCCTGGCCCACCATAGAGTCCAAGTGGGACTCAGTGGGCCCACGGAAGCAAATGACCGTGATCTCTGCACATACCACGAGGACACGGGCCCCACGGTTGTTCTCGGCGATGTCCTTGGCCAGCCGGAGGACTGTCCCCCCGGCGTAGCAACCCTGTTGGTAGAGCATGAAGCGCTTGACCGAGGGTCTTAGGCCAAGGAGTTTAGTGAGCTGGTAGTCGGCCCCGGGCATGTCAACACCGGAAGTGGTGCAAAAAATGACATGGGTGATCCTGGACCGTGGTTGGCCCCACTCTTTGATGGCCTTGACGGCAGCCTCTTTGCCTAGTTTCGGCACCTCGGTGGCGAGGATGTCTTGGCGGGTGTCCARGGATGAGGCATTGTAGTCACACATGTGAGGGTTCTCTATCAACATGTCTTCACTCAAGTGCATGTACCTCTTCTTGATCATTGATCTCTCGCCTGTTCATATAAATAAGGCAAAATCATAAACTAAGTACAACATATAATATAACAAACATATACTATGTACAACACATAATATATATGTCATCCGATCCCAATCAATAACGAAGCTAAGACCTCATAATAATAGATACTATACGAGTATAATAATTGGGTTAGAATATATCAGACCTATCTTTTGTCGTCTCATCATTTCTCTACGACCCTATATAGATTCGCCCTTGTGCTCTATAATCCTTGCTCTATCTACTATGCCATATTTTGTTCAAGTCACTAATAATGAATTTTCTATTTTTGTATTAAATTAAATTTTAAATGAAGGTCATGTTCAAATAAGTAGTGCTTGACCATTTTGTGTGTGTTTACTATAGTGGTCAATAATGCCACTTGAGAGTTGAGACATATGTATAGCTTGACTATTGACCCATGTATTAGTGATTTTAGTGAAGGGTTTCGTCTTGCTTTACGAGTGATGACTTCTAATGCTAAAATTAATAGCAAGGATCACATAACAAAATTAATGGAAAGAACATTATGAAATTAAGCAAGAACTAGCATGAAATTAATTTAAATCTCTAATAATGTATTGTAATAAGAGTCGAATTGAATGGACTGAGGCATGTAAGCACACATGTGAGGGGTTCTCTATCGACAATGTCTCTCACCTCATAGGTATGTACGCTCTTTCTTGTCCATTGATTCTCTCGTCCTGTTTCATAGAGCAATTAGCAAAATGATAAACTAAGTAACATATAATCGATTGTATCCTGGATCCCCCAATGCAATATGCGAAGCTAAGACCTATAATAAAGTAGATATATACTGAATATGGGTTAAATACTACAGACCTGATCTTTGTCGTCCCAATACATTTTGTATGACCTCTATAGTAGATTTGCCCTCGCGTTTCTCGTATGATTCCTTCGCTGCTAGGTCTACTATGGCCATATGTTTGGTTTCAAGACTAATAAGAGAGTCGTATTCTATTTTGTATACATGTAAGAATTTAAATGAAGGTCTCATGCCCGTTCAAATAGTAGTAGCTTGACCATTTTGTGTGTGTTACTATAGTGCGATAATATGCCACTTGAGAGTGAGACATAATGTATAGCTTGACTATGACCCATGTATTAGTGATTTTAGTGAAGGGTTTCGTCTTGCTTTAACGAGTTGATGACTTCTAATGCTAAAATGTAATAGCAAGGATCACATAACAAAATTATGGAAAGAACATTATGAAGATTAAAGCAAGAACTAGCATGAATTAATTTAAAATCTCTAATAATGTATTGTAATAAGAGTCGAATTGAATAAATTGAGAAGGAAAACATACACATGCGCATTGAATTTCTGCTTGAGATCGGCTCTGTGCTCGCAGTTGGTACACGAAAGTAAAAATCAGATATCGCCGGCTTGGAATTTCATTAACCGGATTGGGCGGTTCCAATAGGCGAGAATCGATGCCGGACCATGGGCTCTTTGGGCGTCACGATTCTGAAGCAGAACATTTTCGTTTCGATTTATCTTAATAGCTCCTTAATGTATGGAGAGATGATGATGAATGAGCACTTACATTACTAGCTTTGATCTCATATACTGAACTCAACTAGTTAGAAACTTAGAATAAAAATGATGATAAGAGGTTGTGTGAAATTGTGTTAAGAGTTGAACGTTGAAGTTTATATAGGACCGGTCATAATAAGGCTAATGATGCTAGTCAAATTTCAATTATAATTACGAAGTATTACAAAGGTGGCTTAACTTTTTTCCTTGATATTAAGAGTATGCTTTGATTAGATAAACTTATTTTATAATATGATCAATAGCTTATACTTCTTCGTTTTTTGTAGTTGTCCCATTGACTTTGTTGCATGTATTCACAGGACAGCACTTTGACGAAGTTGTTGTGTTTTACACGTAATAAAAATATAGTCAAGAGATCTCGTTAGATTCGTCCCGTTAAATAAATATAATATCTAGTTTTATAATTTTCATTAATCATAATTATAGTTATTAACGATCAAATATTGTGTCTCGACAAGTGTGTTTGTTGACTGGGACATAAAAAAAAACGGAGGAAGTAGAAATAATAATAGTACGTACCATACTATAATAGGGGTTTTTAATTTAGTACTAATAGTAATGATTATTCTACCATTGAGTGCTACCTACTACGTATCATATTTTCATGAAGTAGCAATTATTTGTAATGATGAATACAGTATATATAATATTGTTTATGTTGCAAGTAGAGTGACA
>SNQN01000058.1:29096-43531 GCA_008642245.1 Bassia scoparia | reverse complement strand
GGTAATATTATTCTAATAAGACACATATTTTTATCTAATATGAAAGACTATATTTGATAAAAGAATAATATATGATATTAATTATAATTGAACCTTAATAAAATTTTATTCTATAATTAAGATATTATCAATTATTGAAATTTATGTAAATAATTCATAGAGTAATCATGTATTTGGAACATATAATATCTGTAGTTAATTATAATTGATAAATTGTATTTATAACCTTAATACTATATCTTATAGGATATTTTTAATATTTTTTTGCTTACATTTTCGTCATTTACTTTACGTAAAGAATTTTAGAAAAGTTTTTGAAAATATTTTCAAAAGTCAATTACTTGAATTGATATTATAATTAAAGATGACAAGGATCGGCTAATTTTTTTTTATGTGAATGTCTAGCAGACCCAAAACCTATGGGTCTAATGTAGTAGGTCCTTACAAAGCCTAAATGAGTCTTTCTTAATTTTATGTTTTAAATCAACTTTATTAATTCTTATATTTACCTAAATTTATTATTATCATACTAGTGACGATGCGCTTAAATATATAATATCTCATAACCTAATATATACAAACCTTATCAATTAAGAGTGTCATATAAAATAACAAACTCAAAGTCACAACTTAGAAAGAGTATAACGATTAAAGAAGTCATAGCAAGAGTGCACCATCAGAGTTTTGTTTGAATGTAAAATTAACTAACAAGTCGGAAATTCCCAACATCAGGCTCCAAGAGAAGTTGACGAAAATCCCATGTACACAGAATTCAAAATCCCACATCAAACATGAGTGGGGTTAAATTCAATAGTGATATATTTAGAGGTAATTCCGTTTTGTAGGGAATATTTATCATCACCACAGCGCTTTGTAATTCATGTAATAAAGTTTAGAGTTTTAAAAAAAACTAAATAAAAAATATATTTTTTAATTAAATGGGTCCATGGGTCTGGAACCGACTTTTTTGGACCAAGACCCGACCCAAATCCAATGAGTCTAAAATTTCTTGACCCGAACGCTTATAAATGGGTCTAGGTCTAGTGGGTCCAAGACTCATAATTGCCAACTCTAGTCATACCATCCTCGGGTAACAAAATTAACCTTAGTTAACTTTAACAAATAAAAAAAACTTTCCCTCCTCGCTCCCTCACAACTTCCTCCCTCAAAACCACATCCCTCACAACCACCACCTACCACCAAACATCGTAAAACCACTACCACGTACTGCCCTTGTTGCTGCAAACCAGAACAACCCCTAAACCCAGCCATCACCGGCAACTAGCGATCACCTTGACTTAGCCACRATCGCGACCCAGCCACCACAACCATAATGATCCAACCACCATTGAACGCATAATTCGAACAGAAACAAACCAAACGGAAGGTGAATCAAAGAAATTGAACCACAATAACCTAAATAGACGCCGCGATTAAGCCACCACCACAACCCAATTTGTCTAAATTCGCACACGTTGGGTTTGAATTTTGCTAACTCACTATGAAAATTTGAAGTTGAGTTTGTATTTTGGCAATTCAGTTCTAAATTGGGAGCTAGGGTTCTACAATTTTGCTTCTTGGGCTCGAAAATGCAGGATTGAGTTGGCTTAGGTGGTGTTGGAGATTTGCAAGCTAAGGTGTGAGGGGTGTCGTGGCATTGGTGAGGTTTGACGAGTGGTTTGCTGGAGGGATAGGGTTGGTGGTGGGTGTTAAGAGGGAGGGGGAGGTGTGGGTTTTCATAGTGTGAGAGGGTGTTCTGATGGGGATGGTACTAGGGAGGAGGGAGGAACAACGGTGGTGTGTTGTGGTGGGTGGTATGCTGGACTAAGGTGGGGTGGGTAGTGAGGTACAAATAAGGACGGTGCGAGGTGGTGTGGGCAGCGCGAGGTAGTGTAGTGGATTGTTGAGTTGTGTGGGTTGGTGGTGGTTTGTTTTCTGTTTTATCTTTTTAAATCATAATAATAATTTACCATAGTTAACTGATTTTAGTGAACTAAGGGCACCAATTAGAATATAACTGTTCTTTAAGAGTACAACTTAGAATTCGCAAAGTTCGGGGGCACAGGTAGAAAAACCCAAATATAGAAATCTAAAGACAATAATCCATAAATATATAAAAAAGATATATTTCCTCAATTTCATATTAATTGCTTAAATTTCAATTCATGGACTCCTAGACAATTTAAATGAGAGAAGTAATAGAGTGAAAAAAGTGATCAAGATTAAGAGAGTAAGATCTCTTTGTTAGACCAAGTAGGGGTAAGACACTAAACCRYCGTTCTTTGGGCTAAAATAGGCTTAATTAAACAAAATTGAGCTGAAGTAAGTTGAACTTAAAGTAAGYCGAAGTTGGCTGAAGTAAGATGAATTAAATTGAAGTGAGATAAAGTCATTGAATTGAACTGAAATCAACTGATCTGAAGTGGGCCGAACTTAACTAAATTCGTCTAACATTGATTAAACTGAACTAATTATTTACCATAAAATTAAGCCCAAAARAATACGGAGTAGGATCTAAGACTAAAGAAACTACTAGACATATTATTACTTTATTAGTCTAGAGTTACATTGTATTATTATTCTTTTAATTCTCAAATAGCTTGCTTCACAAATAAATTTTGTTTTAATTTTTAGAAAAATGATTTAATAGGTCACAACTCTGACCCAACTTTATTAACAGGTCTCAACTTTAATTTATTCTGTGTAAGTTCGAACTCTTAACATGATTTATGATTAAGTTGTTGATGGAGATTAGCACTGGATAACATTAAATCATTGAACTTCACTACGTTCAAAAGAATTGAATAATCAAGATCTACTTCAAATATCTCTTATAGTGACCTATGTATTGTCAAAGTAAAATTTAATTTGATCCATTTTGATATGTATTTGRTTGTTAATCRTTTTTATTATAGATGTCGTATGATTTTCAATCAATAAATCAATCTTTTTCGTTCTTGTTCAAAAAATATATTACTTTCCATTTCAGAGTACTCTCACGACTTCTATAATGGATATTCAATCAAATTATAGTATAACTTTTTATTTAACCAAAAAATCCGTATTTTCAAAAGTGATACAGTTTAAAAAGTGAAGTATAAAAGATATCGAACATTTGCTTCGAACCATATCATGCTTAGAAAAAGTAACAGGCCTAAAACGATTAATATCGTTTTCCTAGTTAGACGAATGTAATTCGGGCATACGACTGTATGATAAACAAAATGAGGGTCCAATGACAGTAGTGTAGAATATTTAATAAATCTAGAATATTGAATCGTCACCCTATTCATCATAATTTTTTTGATTATATATACTTGCTTGTTTGCTTCATTCATATACAGATATAAATTCTAAGAACGAGTGACATTTACAATGGGAGAGAGTATGAAAATTCGAAACTTTGACCAAAAAAATAAAATGGAGTTGAATTGAAGCATTGTTCAAACCCTTCCTCACGATTCTATTTTCGATTGTGAATTATACGCTAGGCTTTGAGAATATATACAAAAGAGGACAAATGTGAAAATATTGTTTATTTCTGTAAGTAACAACAACAATTACACTTGATGACATTGATTAATATCTTTTAGTATGTTGTAATTGGTAATAATGCTTTACTTTAAATAAGATTATAACATGGTGGATATCACTAACAGACCTTATCTTAGATGCGATCTAAAGGTTTGAGAAGTTGTATCTTACCATTACCAAGTGTACGCATGAAGACTAGTTGGGGAAGAGATTCCTTACGGAATTCTCCTTATTTTCACGTGCATGTTGATTATCTCGTCAAACAAATTTAGACAATAAACCATGAGAGTTGAATCTACGTACTATAAGATGTTTTATCAAAATTCACACCTTCTGATTGTTATATCTTCGACAACTAATCGAACCTTTTTCGCTCAACATCCAGTCTGAATTGTATTTGTTGTGATCAAAGTACCAATTCCCAAGTATCGTTATCATAATTTGTACTTGCTTTCTTGTTTGGCTGCATTGACATATAATGATTTTCATTTTTCAAAACATTGCTATTCTCGATTGTGAATTATACGCGTTAAGAATATCTACAACAGAGGGAACCAAATGTGAAACATTATTGTTGTTTATTCTTTTAAGTAACAACCAACAATTACCACATGATTAGTTTCTAGCTCGTTTTCACTTGATGACATGATTAAATATTCTTTTTTATATTATTGTAATATTTTTTCGGCATCTTATCTTAATACACAGTCCTAAAAGTTTGAGATTGTATCTTTCCAAGTGCCGCATGAGACAATATGGGAAAGACTTCTTGTGGAAATGCTCTTTATTTCAAATGTATGTTGATTATCTCGCCAAACGAATTTAGACTTATAAACATGTGAATTGATATCTACGTACTTAATGTTTAGATCGAAACAAACCTATAAAGTTGTCACGTGTTATATAGTGGTAGAGTAGAGTGATGGGTTTTGTGGTAGAAAGTTAAGAGATGGAATGAGGTGATTAAGTGCGGGAATAGTAAAGTCAATGTCAAAATAAATGTAAACAATTTAAAGCAATCTCCAGTTGAACACACTTGATTAATTAAGCACACACATCATACACCGTGAAAAGCTCATAAGACTCGCGTAACATTAAGTTTTCTATTAAATCAAATCATCTCGTTACTCCCAAAATTATCAAGTTAAAAGTTTTCATAAGGTGAAAATAGCCTCGATTCAAACGATTGTTTGTGCGGATTTTTTGGTCGAATCTCAAAATGGCCTCACAAAACCGACTCGTTTTGGTTCAAAAGTCCGAAATATCTACCCTCAAACTCTGACCGCGACCCGAACCACAGAGTCCAAACCCCCTTATTGATATGAAATCCAATCGACCGCAATTTGCTCACCTCTATCTGCATAGAAGCCTTATCGAACCAGATCAGCAACAAAGATGTTCCTCGAGATGAAAATATAAAAATCTCATGCATTGCATCATGCTCCATTTTCTGCATTCGCAATTTGCAAATGGTAATGTCCGAAAGTTTGGTTGCTTAAAGATTTTATGCGCCTCAAATTAACAAGAAGCTAAGAGAACTCTAGATATGGAAGAAGATAACATTCATAGCATCACCATTTTTTATTTTTAGATTACATAGTGCTATATATTACCTACTTTACAAATTAACTAACCAACATTATAACAGGAAGATTAGTTGTTTTTGTTTGATTAGTAATTAATCGCATGTTTAATGCACCAATTGATCTGTGGTGTGAGATGATACGGAAATCGCGGTGTTCAATCCCCACAACAATATTTTGGGAGGTGAGACTGAAGGTCTGAAATAACCTCTTCTCGATTCTTAAACTGATTTTTAAATCCGAATCAGTCCAAAGTTTATCGAATGAAAAAAAACAAAAACATACTGTTTAATAATGTGAAATGAAGATCATGGTTGCATAATCAACAAAAATAATCAAATATGAGACGTGATACACGATCCCACTAAATTGGTTGCTGATTTTTATGAGACATCTGTTAAATTTGAGTAAAAAAGTCAACCAAATGATTATTATTGTCCCATTCAAACAGTCACCTAAGATCCTACTGAAAATAGTTAGTCATGTAATCGAAATATCGAATTTTCAGCTTAGTTTTACTCACTTTTTGACGAACATTACATCCAATGATGAATAATCATGCTTGAACTCATATATATTGAATTGCAACTTAATTTTCATTATTTTTTAAATTGATTGATGCAAAAGATCTTCAAGTTCAATTCATGTGTGATTGAGGAATATAACTCCTAATTGGTTCCTTTATGTTTTATTTATTCAATTAAAATAACTCACATGCTTAATGCTTATATTGAGCTCAACTATTCTCTTGACTATGAGTGACACTACTAGCTTGATGTAATTTACGATGTTGTTTTTCTTTTATTTAATCTCGATCTAGTTTTATGATTTTTATTTTAATTTTATCTCACGGTGGTTCGAATTTTATTATTATTTCAACCCTTCACCCCCGTACACATCTATGTCCCACACCACGACTATTATACATTCTACAATAATCCTCTCTTTTTTTGTCCACTCTCAACTCACTACTAATTAATCATGTACTAATTAATGTAAAACTCGCAAATTATATTAGTTAAATAATTTAGAAACTAATTAAAAAATTAATCTAGTGTCGACACAATTATAAATAAAGTTATAATTTATTATTTCGTAATATTTATTGGTTATAAGGGATTTTAATATTGAGACGGGGGTTGGGGATGCGAGGCGGAGCAGGGAAGGCATAGTACACCCCCTGGCAGTATTATTTCATCCCATACCTACTCTACCATTCCTCAGTCTCCAACAAATCCATTCTCACCTCATACATTTGACTCACTCCAAGTAGTACACAACTAAGATTTCAAGTTATTAATCATTGTAAATATCATAAACTCATATTATTATTGCATGCCTTACACTTGTTTTCTCAACAGAATTCAGTTTCAAATAATTAACCTAAAAAATTGAAGTACAACACATATCTTGGTCATAATTTATGATATCCTTATCCATATTGATTTCAGTAATTTTTTAAAATAAGATATCTCTCGTCCGTAACAAAATTATTCACAATTAGACATTCACGTGTCGAGACAAAATTTAATATTGATATCTCTAATTATATTTGCAAAAATTATAAATCATAATTACAAGTTGAAAACGAATCCAACGAGACTCCAAATGACTACATTATTATGGGGGAGTAAATTTACTACTAGTTTGTCTTATTTTTACTCTAGTTCTTACTTATCTGAAACAATTTATGGGTAAAAGACAAATAGGAAGAATAGATACTCCTATTTGAGATGAGGACCTTAATAAAATTTAAAATTTTGATGTGGCTAGAAAAAAAGAAAGAATATAATAAAGAAATGATAGTGCATTATCCAAAAAAAGAAAAGTAAATAATTTTTTCAAGTACATTACAACATTTACAAGTGTACTAAAAAGTGTGTTAAATTGCGAGCAAGGGAAAAATGAGCATACACATGTCCTCAATCAACAAAGCTAGCAATGTATGAACAATTTCCCACCTAAATTAAACTCAAGAGTTGCAGTGAAACTTACTTCTTTAGAATTGCACATGCATTTGTGCTCTCAAATTAAAGCTAGCTTCTCATTTATTCATATCCTTGACTAGTGGTTTGGATCTAAAAATTCAATTCAATTTAATATATTTCGTAATTCAGTTCATTTTAATACAGTTTTGGATTTTATAGTTCAATTCAATTTAGTTTAATCGAAGTTGGTTCAGTTATGATGGAGAGATCAAAAAAGTTCGGTTAATTTATTTTTAGTTCAATTTATAAACTCACTACAGAAAATTTGGCAAGGATTGAAGCTAGAATGTATTATATAGTGATATTCTAGGTCACATCTCGTAGAGAATGATGCACGACATACAAGGGAGTAATCTAATTTAACAACACGTGTCCTAAGGGATTAGATAAGATATACAGTATAATATCAATCACTAATTAAATAATGGTGCGTGCATGTTAAAAAAGATTTAAAATTTGTTATTTTCAGCTTATCGAGGTCTCTACTTATTGAACTAGTGTATTGAATTCTCTATATATTTTCAAGTAAAATGAGCAATTTTATTTAAACATATCAATGTTGTAGAGAGCTGAAGTTTAGAATTAAGAGCTAGAGTTTATAGCATCATTTGCATAATTGAAACTTGAAAATAAAAAAGCAACGGAGTAGTATGTCAATTACTTGATGCTAGTGACTCATGTTGCCTGAATATTTGTCTTCTCTTGTGCTTTCAAACATATTTTTAAAAATTGGTACTACATTTTWATTTTCTTAATTGTTTTTGTTAGTAGATTAAAATTAAAGTGGTTACCAAATACAAAAAGGAAATAACTTTGCACACGTACGTACTTTCAAGACAAAATGCAATGTGCAATTGTTGCATGTCAAAATCAACTAGCATTCTAGCAATGAGATGAATAAAACCCTAAACTTGTGTGCATATCAAGTGTTAAATTAAAGGCACAACCGTACTCTCTTAAATTTCTCGCATTACTCTTTTTCAAGAATTGTGCGCATAGTAATTAGAATTGTGTGCATATCAGTATCCTAATTAAACTTGTATAWATAGTTTTATTATTTTCTTGTCCTTCCGTGATCAATCTAAGGTAAGGGGAAAAACATGTGCAAACACTCCCTTATCTGATGTAGGTGCGTGTCCATAATTAAGTTTGAGCATACACACTAAGAATTAGTAAGATTTGTCAGAAACAACCTTTTATTTTATAAGTCGTTTTTTATAAGAAAAAACCTTATAATTTTTGAAGTGTGAGCTTTTAAAATATTGATAACTTATTAAGCAAAAACACCACTGGGACCTGACGTTTTAGCATTTCGAAAACTTGGAAACCCTGAAACTTTGTTACAATCTCTGATGTTTCCGTGCAACCAAAAAGAATTTATCTTCTATTTCTCCCCTTAATTTCAAGTCAAATTAAGTTATATTTTTATTTATAAGACATTTCAATTGTATTTCCTTATTTTTAAAACAATTTAATTTTTTCTTTTAAAAATATTTTAATATTTAAGTTTTTTTAAACGTTTTTTCATTTCTTTTTTTAGAATCGACGCTTCTCTATTTTTGACTCGTTTTCGTTTCAAAAACTCGAAATGTTTCCATTGATGATAATGGGTGGGCCAAGATATGGACATGTTAATATTCTTTTCCCTTGGGCTTCCAATAAGTGAAGAAAATTGTTCTATTTTGGACTTGTTTGGGCAACTTCACATGACTTGACTATACTCATCCCAATTCTTCATTTTCAATACTCTTATATTTGTTACATATCTATTTATGTTATTTTATTACCCTGTTGCATCTCAATTGATTCCATTAATATTTGTGTTTGACAAAAATTGGATTATTTTTTATTTGTATGGATAAACTATTGAGAAATCTTGTTCACATTTTTCAAGCATTTAATTATTGTCAATTTCAACCATCATAGGATGAAGTTAAATCCCTACTTCACATTATTACCTTAATTGACTCCTCTCCTTTTTAACTCCACTTTAATTTAATTTCTACTAGAGCAATTTTAAAATTGATACACCACATATAAAACGTGTTGATTTGCATGTATAACGTTATCAACAAAATTAGTCGTTATACAGTTACTCGCATCCTCAAATATATCAATTGAAACTTACATTCGAGGAGACTATGACTGTTAATAAGATGGATTATCTCACAACTCGTAAAATTAAGACGCTTTACTCTCTTCGTACCCTTACAATGTGCCATCACAATCCCCCACAAGGCTCCTACTAACCCAACCCCTCCTTTTTATAATATCATTCCCTCTCGACCATCTCCTCTCTACCAATCACCTTCCTCCCAATTTTCTTCACCACAAAACATATACACACACCAACTCCCCCCTCCTAAAAAAGAAAGAAAAACTACCAATTAAAATCTCTTCAAAAATAAAATGGTTATTATTCTACTTTATTAATATCCTTACTAATTAATCACATACACTTCCTCCTTTTTCTACGACTTAAACAACATATGATATCTGTTTTTGCAGAGAGTGAAACAAGCTATAGCTATAGCCATAAGTGGATGATATGTATTGGAGAGCCGTCCGGCGTCCAACCCGGCGGTTTCTTGTTGCCTCTTGCTTCTGGTAGGTCCCTACTCATTGTATTACATCATTAACACATAATTGCTGCAAAAACATGAATACAATTTTTTGATTGATTTTTTTTTTTTTTTAAAAAAAGTTTGAATGATGGAAAATGCATTTCTAAGCAATCAAGCATTGTAGACCTGTATGGTCAAAACACATGCTTTACACCACAAATCATCAAATACTTCACCATTTTATGGAACAGCTTTTCTTCTGCTTGGTTGGTGTTTCTTTCTGATGCCTTCTCACCACATTCAGTCTCATTCTTACTAGTGCTCATTGAATTTTGGTAAGTCCATTTATTATATATTATTATTATTTTATATTATTTATGATTATATTATCTTTTTTTTTTTATTATATTTTTCTTGTTTGAAATAAAATAAGTCCAACTTGTCATTGAGAAATTGAATGTTATTCTAGATTTGATTCGATATCCATTTTTGCATTTCTTTTGATCTGCTTGTCGATATTTTTTTTAAATTTTATTTTCAAAGTATTACATTATGTATAAAAGGAGTATTAATTGTTCAGAAAGGTTCTTTTTAATTTGTCAATATGGATAAAGTGGAAATTCTTACTTTCACTTTAGAAATGGTTTTGCCTAAAAATACTTAGTGAATCTTGATTGATTGTAAATCAAAGTGCTTTGCTTTGTTCACATAGTTTAAATTATTGCTCCATTGGTTTCATGTTTCAACACTAATAGAGTCAATATTTAAAGTTTATCGTTTTTGGTATTTATACAGAGCACGAATAAATCCATAATATATAGTAGACTCAACAGATAAATTAACGATCAAATGTACATAAACTTTTTATAACAGAAATGTTCACTGCGAACAAAAAATGTTGAAATTGAGTTATATATATCTCTTATTAATCATAGGAAAATTTGTCATTGATACATCATGGTGTAAGCCTCTACAACACTTGTATCAATTAAGAGGTTTAAATTTAAAAATTAGAGAATTAACTACAAATTGATGGTTGACAATTAATCATATAGCATACATCCCCATGTTTACATACATGATTTAGAGCACAATGGTGTACGTAAATATACATTATATTAGATTTCCAAAACATATACTTTTGTAGTACTAAAATAGTCAGCTTTTCTTCTTCTAAAAGAAAAAATATAATTTAAATTTAATAATGGAAACCTTGATTATATAATTAATTATATTAATTAAATGAATTATTTTAGAAAGAAATTAAAACTGGAAATAAACTTAGATAAACGAAGTGAACGATCTGTTTATGCAATACTTTTACTAGGTTTGTAAAAGAAAAAAAGAATTCATTAAAAATACACTAAAGACTTTTGATTCAAAATTATATGATAGAATAAACAATAATTTGCCATTTGATGATCATATAGTAAGGTTTCATTCAAATTCTTTAATAGTGATTCCTCACAAACCTAAAATTGTGTTGTAGTAAGAATGATATTGAAATTGTCTATTTCTATACTGCTATAGTCTCTTTAACACGCCAAAAAATGAACATATAGTTGTAGCCTACTTTTAACAACGCAAATTACAGATTATAGTATATTTTTTGTCAATAACCATAGTTTTGGTATACATTTTGGTCCTAATTCATTATACGAACTTTTGTTGCACTCTCAAACTATAATAACTTCTTTATATCTCCCACAATTAAAATGATAAGATTCGACTGATCTTCAATACTAAAAATGCAAGAATTTGAATTTTTTACATTTATTAAGTGAAAATACAACATTGTAAACTAGTACTTCCGTACTACGTAAAAATCACTATTGAAAGTAACTTACTGATTGGGTGCGAATGAGTCACAAAAATTAAAAAGTTTATATCGGGATGTATAAATATGACAACTTAGTCTTAAACCACACACTATCATCATTATATAGCAAATAACCTAGCCAAACAATATTGATTAGAGGTTGTAATAATTAGTTTCTTTTAGTGTTGTGATACAGGTTTTTTTTAAAAAAGGAGATCATAGGATTTATGTATCTTATTTGTTAATATTCTTAGACCACATATCTTAGCTTTGTTATTGTAACAAATGTTCTTTTCAAATGGAAGAGAACCACATTAAAATTAAATTTATATAAGTCTCAACATATACAACATGTTCAATCATATTCGTAAAAATTTTTAGAATCGTATAAACTATATTTTTTCTTCAAGATTAAATATTTTCGACCACATAAATAGATTACCACTCCTGACCATCCACCAAATCCAAGGTAGGAGGAAACAAATAATATAAAATGCATGTGTACATAAGTATATTTTCGACTATATTTTCGACTTATCCTATATATATTCGACAATATACTGACTTAGATAGTATATTAATTCTTTTTGTGAGCTATTTATTATACATAATTTATTACCTGTTGTAGCCACTTCAGTTTGTTCTACTTCAATCGTCACTTCACCAACTTTAGTTACTTAACTCACTCAATAGTCTTCAGTCCCATTCAGCTCTTCGTCCACGTCAATTATATAACTTACTTCAGCCCCATTCTATCGTTCCAGCTTAGTCAGCCCGACTTCATTAATCACCAATTTCAACACACTTAGTAACAGAACGGACTATCTATGAGTGGACATTGAGTAATAAACTCAAAAAATATGTTGATAATACATAATTGACGTAATATGATAAGTATGAAGTACTGTAGTATGAGAAAAATCAAGGTAGTGGCAAATGCACGCATTTCAATAACTACTGTATGTCTTCAACAACGGCGAACAATGCAAATAAGGCTTAGAGATGATACTCACATGTTTGTACTCCTCATGATTAATTAAGATCCAAACATTATCTTACATTATTATATTTATAATTTGAATATATTAAATTATTGAACTAACGTTAATTAGGCAATTAGAAAATAATAATACAACATATACATACTTTTAGTAATGTAAATGTTGTTGTAATAAAAATCATACGAAGTGATATTTAAATTCTCGTTATAATAATTTATGAATATTGTCATAGCGATGTCATCATACCATATAATTTGTTAATTCAAAAATAATACAATTATTACTTCGAGTTCATTATTTATTATACTCGTAGTAGTATTATTTACTGCTATATACAGTACAGTTTTACAACTCATCGTATATACACATTACAACTAACTTGAGGACATACTCCAACAAACAAGTAAGAACTTAGTATTTCTTAACTTGATTCTATGAAAATATATACTCACTTTCTCTTTAGTGAATATATAAGATACATAAAACGATATTATACGTTTTTCTCATTCTTTGTTGTTCATCATCACTTTTTTTTCCCTTGGATGAACAACTTTTTTTTCTCCCGAGATCCTCATCTGATTTCGAATTCATTAAGCTCATTGATCGGATCGAGCAAAACATTTTGAAACCGAAAAAATTACGCATATGTTCTTTATTTACTTAAATTGGTATTTTAATGTTACTCATCGCCATTTTTCTCACCTACTTGGACGTTATATTAATTTTTTTTCTTCATCTATTTCAGCTTTTGTCTTTACAACTTAATAGCTTAATATTAACTATGAGTTTTCCGCCCCTTTTTTCATCTTCATCCTTCTTCCAAATATTCATATAATCACTCTTTTTTTGTTTGTTTTCTTTTGAACTTTGCAAGTTGACTAAGCAATATGCTAAAGAAATATTTTCATGCACCATCTTTTAATGTAGAAATAGTTTTTTCCTTAAAAACTCAATAGTTAGTTTATTACAATCCCATCATACCTAATTTACTTTCACAAACTAGTATATTGGCATTAAAATGAAGAAAGGTTCTTTATCTCTTGCATCATCTTATATTTAAAACTCTAACATGCTCAAATGACGGTGATTTAGGCACTCCATTTTTTTAACATTTTCCACTTCATCTTAATATTCTCTTTATTAGAAAATAACACTGCTTTGACTGATCACTCATGAGAAAAAGGTCACATAATATTGGATAATCACAATGATTTTGTGATGCCAAAATCAACTTTTATCTCGAAAAGAACAGACCCTAGCTTACTGTACATTATTATATATATTAATTGATTGATTTTTATTGTTGTAATGAATGTTTAAAAATTATCCAAATAAGTTCGACTAGAAATTGTATATATACACCTTTTGCACACATATGACAGTAAGTGATCACCTGTTAACATGCATGATTCTTATATCTAAAAACCACTTAATTAATATAAGCTAAAATCCACAAACGTAATAATTCAAATGTAATTATTTGGATTAGCCTAATATATATATAATTATTATATTTAATTATTTAATATATATATATATATAATTATTATATATATATATATATTTATATATAAATTATTTTATATATATATACATATTATTAATATAATAATATATATATATATAATATTACTCCTGCTATGGGAGCACATTTGGTTTTTTTCCCTAAAAAAATCTTACGAGAAGTGTACAGTTGACTTCATATGCAGTTCCTCATCTTCTGCTTGCTTCATAATATTATTTAATTTAATTATTAATTAATTAATAATTATATCAGCATTTTCAAATATTTAAAAAAATTTATCAAATCACAGTTGACAGAAAATTGTGACTGGCCATTACAGTTACATAGGACACAAATTACACTTGGAAGAAGTCAAACCACAAATGTCCACAATTATTTGTGTTATAATAATGTCATGCATTATTATTATGTAATWARTKST
>SNQN01000058.1:0-29090 GCA_008642245.1 Bassia scoparia | reverse complement strand
TMWTMARYWCATTATARGTATGTTCTTAATATGCTATTATGCTAAACAAAATTTAGCACATTATTAGTGTTAATATGATCYTAATATATGGTAATATGGGAGATCAGAATTTGATATGTTGTGTAATAATTGAGTGAAAATAATCAACATCTCTTGATATGTTATACGGAGTATTATATAAGATGAATGCATGCAGTTTTAAATCAAATCTGATCGATGCTATTACTTAATGTTTGATTTTACTTTTCGTAAACGATCATCATTACTTTGTTTGATGTAGTAGGATATATCATTTCCATACATACAAGTTTTTGATTCCATGTCTAAATATTTGAATCAATCAACTACGTCCGTGATTAAATATAGAGATTAATTATGAAATTTAATTAGATTATTTGTTTGATTTTATGGTGAGTTGATATAACCTTTATATGATAGCAAAACTTGTGCGTCAAAAAAAGTTACAACATTTTATAAAATGGAGTATTTAACGGCTAGAAATGAAAAGGTCGTCTATGCTACATCCACGAGTTTTGGCTAATTTTTTTTTTTATTATATATGGTATTACGAAGTAGTTTTCATATTTTAGTCTTTTATTTTAAGTTAACATTTCCGGTAAGTGAGGGGTCCCATGCGCTTGTCACGTGCAAGTTATTGACTAATAGAGTATGTATTGACCATTGACAACCGGCTTTATAGGAAAGCTCCAAAGTCCAAATTATATTAGTAGTGGTTAATGCCTTAATAATAGAGTGACTTAAAGAAGAAGAAAATAATTATAATAATATATAAAATCCCATGCATCACCATTTTCAAGTTTTGTTGCAAAAGCAATTTTCTCTTGTGTGGTTTTTTATGGTTTTTTTATTTTTAGGGTTTGTCCCACATGTTTTGTTTTGGTTCGACGAGGAGCCCACGTCTTCACGGGCAACTAATTCAAACTCCGTGAGAGTTGTATGGTATTCATAGGTAGATCCCTGATCCCGACCGTCCTAGGCATCAGAATTCCTTTTCTATCACAAGCTCTGATACCGACAATCTTGTGAAGCAAGTTAAAGAACTCTCAAGCGGTAACTAGTCGTAGAAGGTGACCCACATAATTTGCACTAAGAAATTGTGCATCTACCTGCGCTAACTTTCATATTATGCCTCTCCATTTTTATTTTAAACTCATGGTTCATCTCACCATTAAAAAGGGCAGGAGACCATTGGCGTAATTAAGCACTATATGCTTCGTACAGTCATGTTTGCACATATTATAAACAACAACATAACAAACTTTTTAATTACAGTATTCTCTACATGGTTAGTAATGATAAGTCGATAAAAACATACTTATATCTCGTCGTGATACAAATTTATATGCGAATCTCACATTGAAAAAGTGATCACGGATGACTAATTTCTTCATAGCGTGGTATATTATCGTCCATTTATGATGGATACAAGTCTTTTTAGCTTAGACGTGTAATGTATACAAGGTTAAATGTAACATCTTCACAAGTGTTTATCATCTTGCCTAAATCAAAACAAAACCACATGATCGAATGCGACACAATATCAATTTTATGTATTCTACGATGAAAGTCATATTAATTGAAGTATTACCAATTTATACAAAATAATGGACCATGTGTGTGTAACATATTGGATGATATAGCCAATTTGCATTATTGTACAAGTTTGTTTCTTAGTATGAAAAAATTGCATGCAATGTTACTTTGTATTGTTTTCCTAGTGATGATGAAAAAATGGTCCTGAAACACAGTTATTGACTTGCCACTTACGTATCTTTCTGTATTATCAAATGTAATTGTCAAAGCTAAAAAAAAAAAATCCAATGTTATGGTTGATGAAGTACATAAATTGGAAGTCACAAAAGTTTACGCTAACACAGTTTATGAAGGCGATAATTATTTTTATGCGAATGAGCAACTAGGACGGTAAAGTTATTATTGAGGTGGATGATTCGAACTTGTACATATTGTACAGGCTCTCGATCTTTACTATAGACAATAATGTAGACTTGATGATCTCATTCATACTAGTTTATTTATGTGCACGCGATGCGTGCTGTTAGACTATGAAACATTGTGTATTTATCATTAAAATAATTATAAAATATTATCAAAATAAAATGTTTATACTCCGTAGCTAATTAGTAATATAATTTTATGAATTGTAACTGGTTTTTTTTAAATATGACTTGAAATTCAAAATAAAAACCATTAGTTTCATTATTGTTTAAAGCTTTCACTAATTAAGTACATAATAAATGGCAATTTTCATTTTTAATCACATAATTAGCAATTAATTCATATTTTTTTTCAAAAATCATTAAGGATATAAAAGACTTTTAAAAAGAGGGAACACCATCTTCCTCCCCCTTCCCTTATATAAGTAAAGATTGATCGTGACTTTTTTTTAAACATACAGGTCTAGTACTCCCTAACCATTCAAGCTTACAAACCGTCCTTACAACCACCACAGTGCAACCCAGCGGACCACACGAGGGATCGTGTCGCGAACCTAATGGCTCCGAAGCAGCAATGTTGACATAGCCTCTACCTAGCGGCCGCAGGTATTGGGGGATTAAAGGTCACTGCCAACCCATGGCGCGGACATTGATGAGGGCACGGCTGAAGGAAGGATCAAGAATCCACATTCTTCAACTACTTTGTGTTTGTCTTTCGGCTGGTGGCCTCATCGCGACCACTTTGTGGTGTGGTCGAGAGGACAACGTAGGCTGGAAATGGGGCTTCTTCATCTCCACAATGACATTTTGCTATCCATCCCTTCTTCCTTAGTGGTCTACTTTTTACCGCAGTAGAATCCTTCTGGAAGCCCTCTCACTACTATATCTAAGGTAGTAATATGCTCGTTACATGTATGCACATACGCAACTAAATATCTACGATTAAAGATGTGCATTGATAAATAAATGATAATATAACACGTTAACATTGGTATGGTTGAATTGAAAAATATTAACAGCACTAAATTCAACCAATATGTCAAACATCTTAATTAGATGAAACAACATATATTATCACCTATGTCTTAAGCTTACTTCTATCATGTAGACTCACACAGATCGAGGAAAGTGGGTGATAGCTTGGTGGTAGCTTCCCACCTTCCTGGGATGCCCGGGTCAAATCTCACCCCGGCATGTATGCCGGGTATTATCCCCCGTCCCACACTCACATTCCTGAGATAGGATTGTGTAGAGTTTCAATCGGTACCTTGTCGTGTAAACAAAACAAATAATGTAAGACTCACACAATATCCATGTTTGACATATACAATGCAGGTCTTAGTAGCTGGTATATTGAACAGTTGCATGAGCAAAAACTCAAGCAATGCTGTGGCAAACATGGCATCAGCAAGCCCTCCAACACACCCACATCAAGCAACGAAGCAAGATCGCGAACCAATGAAGGGGCAAGAGATTACTTCAACAACAACAACACCATCTGATGATGACTCATTGGAAACCCTAACAGAAAGCTACAAGTGCTTGAACAATGCCACAAACCCTAACCCYCTTTCGCCSGCCCTGAAATGCACCGTAAAAGAAGTAGAGGAGGTGAAAGTAGTCCTCAAGATCTTCCCAATCTTCGCGAGCACGATCKTCCTTAACTGTTGCTTAGCACAACTGTCCACCTTCTCGGTTGAACAGGCCGCGTCAATGGACACCAACCTAGGGTCCTTAAAGGTACCCCCGGCTTCACTTCCTGTGTTTCCTATAGTCATAATCATGGTRCTTGCACCCCTCTARGATCACATTATTATCCCCTTTGCGCGTAACATAACCAAGAGYGAGACCGGGGTTTCACACCTCCAGAGGATGGGTGCCGGCCTACTACTCTCAATCGCAGCAATGGCTGTAGCTGCCCTAGTTGAGGCGAAAAGAAAACAGGTGGCTAGGGTAAATGGACTAATGGACTCGGCTGAATCGTTGCCCGTGACATTCTTATGGATTGCCATTCAGTATGCACTGCTTGGGTCAGCGGACTTGTTTACATTAGCTGGTATGCTAGAATTTTTCTTCACCGAAGCCCCTTCGAGCATGAGGTCGTTAGCAACCTCGCTCTCCTGGGCATCATTGGCCGTGGGGTACTACCTTAGCTCGGTGATCGTATCGATTGTCAATGCTGCCACTAGAGGAGGAGGGGGTGATTCTGCTTGGTTGTCAGGGAAGAATTTGAACCGTTACCACCTTGAAAGGTTTTATTGGGTGTTGTGTGGTTTAGGTGTGTTGAATTTCATGAACTATCTATTTTGGGCATGTAAGTACAAGTATAGATCAACTGGCTCAAAAAAGTGATGTCAAATGTAGTAATTCTTCACAGCAATTAACCTTCCAATTTAATTTAATTATCTTTTTATTAGAGGAAGGTTAAACAAACTAAATTTAGTTAGTTTGTTAGTTAGTTGTGTAGAAAAAAAATTTGACTCAAAGGAAGTTCTTAATAGTTAAGTCATTTGTACATTGTACTCACTTTTCCCCCAATAATTATTAATCTGAAGTTGATCGATATGGTTTGCCWATTTATCCCTTTGTTGCCAAAAACCAAAGTGGMGAMTCATTACTCTTCTTTTGTTGGAAAGAGAGTTGCTAATAGAAGTGACACAAAACGAATTGATCTGGTCGTCTTAGGGCGTGTTCAGCAATAATAGCGGTAGAAGTAGCTGGTAGCTGAAAAGCTAGTAAGTAGCGGTATAAGTAACTGGTAGCGGATGAACCTAAATTTGTTAATATGAGTGCTCGGCAGTAGTAGCGGTTGTATTTATAGTAGAAGAAACTTAATTACCAAGTAACTTTTTAAATTAACTTAAACGCTAAAAGCGAAAACGTTACTCCTACTAATGTTTCAAAAGAGTAGCGTTTAACGCTAACCGCTACTCAAAACGCTACATTGCCGAATAGTAAATAAAATTAATCAAGTAGCTTTTTAATCTAGTTAGAACACTAAACGCTACTTAAAAACGCTACGCTGAACATACCCTTAGACACAACTCCGATCCTAAAATTTTACTAAATGGAGTACAGTAGTTAACATATTCTTCTAAAATTTGTCATGGAACTAACGATCCAAAATTAGGGAGACAACATTTATGAATGGTATAAAGATAAGTTGTTGCTTAATTTCTCAGCCCAATTGTGTTGTGATTGTTCAATATTAATAAGAAGCATACCATACCAAACCCAACACAAATGAGAAATGARCCATGTTGCTTACTTGACAAAGCCCATTTGCTATAGGCTCACAAGTCACAAAAATAGATATTTTAGAAATCATAAATACAAATTATAAAAATGATTTAAAGAAAAATTTACTTCTAAATACTAGTGATAAATTTTTTATTGGGATGAAATCTACCAAAAACTCTAATTTGGACAATAATTAAACTTTAAAATAGTGTCCCAATGATTTTTATCTCTCAAACTATTATGACGAGAATTGAGCATACTTTGATGTATTTAAATTAAATTGTAAAGCTAGTTAAGGACAACATAGATGACATTCTGAACGATATATAATTTTTTATAACAGAGAAAAAACAAATGTAGAACCTTCCGATTTTTCAGGACTTATATGACTTTGTTTTTATGCTATTTCGTTTTAATTTTATAAGTTTTTTTAATAAAATAAAAGGTTTTTTTTATCTATTTTAATCCTTTTAAAAAATTGCAACACATTTCAAAAAAGTTTTTTAATCTTTGACACATTAGAAAAACCGTATTGTATAATGAGTATAAAAATTAATCGATACCGTGAGTATGTACTCATGTGATATTGTATTTGATAATGGATAATGTCAAAATATAAAAACAAAATAAAGAGATTCCAATGACATCAAATGTTTGTTATGTATACTCACTTCTTGAATTGTCAAAATACTTAAATCAATTTTCAACCAGAAACTGTGATATAGGATAACTCACCATTAATGTTCATTTTCATTACAACCCAAAAAAAAAAATCAGTTTTGTTATTCACTTGCTGTAACTTATTTATATTTTCTTCAATCTTTCTCTCTCACTCCACTCTTCAATCATAAGGAAATTCTCTTGAATTTCGCTTTCATTATTCAATAAAACCAGAAAATTTATTGCGTTTTTTTTTTTGTCCTTCATTATTGAAGTACTTTGTTTCAATCCACAAATTTCAACCGATATTTTCAGCTTCTTGTATGACGAGTCCATGTCTTTCACCATTAGCTTCAGACCCCTAAACAAACACAGCCTTAGAAGAACCAAAAATTAATTAAAAGGTAAACTTTTTTTTTTTTGGTGTTTTAGTTAGTATCATCTTAGAATATTCAATACCCAAGTTGCAAAATTCATGCCCTTTTTGTTTTCTTGCTACTTAGTTTGATTATGATAATTAATTGTTTTTGTAGATATATTTGGTTAATTTGGCAATCTTTTGTATGACTATTGCCTGAATTTGTTTATTATGTGTGTTAGTTTTGACTTGATTGAGCTACTACTGTGACAGGAATTAGTGATTATTGTTTGGTTGAGTTGCCTGATGGGATTGGATTGTTGTTGGTTCATTGTAAGAAAAGAAGGAAAAGGAATTATGGAATCACAATTGGAAGTAGTTCAGCCTTCTGTTAATGTTCTTTTACTCAAATTGGGTTTATGAAGCTTTAGATGAATTGCCTGGTAATTTCACAATAAGTGAATCTTGTATTAGTGGGCATCCCATTGTGTTGGCAAGTAGGGGTTGTTTGGAGATTTGGGTATTGCAAAAGAAGAGGTTGTGGAGGAATGGGAGGATGTTCCAAGGCATGGGACTCTGTCAGGAGGACTAGTGATGGAAATTTCGAGAAGCCATTCGAGACGAAAGAGCAATTCAGGTTAATTTGTGTGAATTATAAGAAAGATGGCACTCCTTTTGGATTTTGTTCTCATTGAGTCTGTTTTCAGTGAGGATCATGGAAGGGCAACTATTTTGTTGCTGTCCAAGTTCCTATTTTGAGGAAACCTTTGCGTTCGAGGAGTAAGCATGGAGATGGGTTTTGTTTGTGTGAAGACGGGGTTATGGCGCGTGATTTTCTTACTCGGGCTCTTGTAGGAGAGGGGCATAAAGATCCTCTCGGTAGAATCGACAGCCATGGCACAGCTTTCGAATCATATTCGATCTCAGATAGAGGTATGAAAAGTTGAATTAGTTTTGTTTAGTTTGCTCATTATCTACATTATAATTTATCCTGCATTCTCTGCCTGCGTTCAAATAATGTTTTTGCTTCTTAAATACCAAGTAATTAATTTATTCGCTACTGAGGTTTGAACTTGCTGTTCATCAACCCTTGATGCACTCTACTCATATTGACGTTTGATGCATTTCTCATATTCTAGTTTGAGCTGGAAAAACAACATTACTTCAGTCATTATTTTCTTTTGTTTTTATGTTTATGCTTTTCTTGAATAGCCATAATGTGGTTACTAATCGTCCACAATGCTTGTTAGCGATGTTTAATTGATCATTTGTGATGTTCATTTTGGTTTAATCTGAACATCATATTGTTGTTTGGATCAAAACATGTAGGATTTGGTTCCTGAATGYCTTCTAAGCTGTTATCTTGTGCTTGACAGGAGCAGAGGCTGAGGAATTGTGTGAAGCAAATGAGCTTGAAAAGCAAAAGGCCGCCACTTCTATTAATTATATATTGTCTGTGCTAACTCAGTATAGTGCATTACGGGGTAAATCTGTATCTGCAAGGCGATGCTGTGTCGAGGGGCAGAGCCTTCCTAATTCTGCCTTATTAACATCTCTTGGTAGAATCAAACAAAGCTTTGTATTGTGAGTTTTAAATTTTTGGTTACCGCTTTTTATATGTCATTATTATAAATAGGCTGTTAAGTTCTGATTAAACRTTTTCCAATGGCTTTCAGATTCGACCCATACTTACCCGGCATGCCTATTGTTTATGCAAGTGAAGCGTTTTTGAAATTAACCGGTGAGTTGTTAATATCTGCATCCTCATATMATGTTTTTCTWTTGACTATTAAATTCATGTTTGGACATTAAATGGATGAATAAACAATCTATAGGGTTGTCTCTTCCTGCTCTACTTTACATTTGAATAACAATTAGCAGACACTCCAAAATCATTTGCATTTTCTCCCTTAAACTCGTTTGTTGGCATGTGGCGGTAATTTTAATGGTCATATGACTCGTTTTCTCTGGACATTATAGTGATGGTAATTAGCATATAAGTTTTAAACTAAAGGGTAGGGGCAATGTGATAATATTTTATAGTGAAGCATTATCCAAAGGAAGATAAGGAATGAAAATCAGCTGTCCACGGAAAACTTTTTTGGGGATTCCCTTTCGCCAAATCCTTTTATACTTCTAAATTTGCTACAGAGTAAGGAATATTAATTTATTCCACTGCTTTCTAGGGTTTGCAGRTGTTTCCTTTCTAATTATGAATTCTACTGAAACATGYGCAGTTTTTTCACCCAGTAATCTCCTTGTTTGTGTAGAAATCAAAATATTGCGTTWGTTGCATACTGCATTATTATAGGCTACATTGGATGGAGTATAATCTGATTGTTYTCCCTGTAGGCTATGATAGACATGAAGTCTTGGGCTACAAATACAGGTTCCTAAGCGGTTCTGATACAGATTCATCTACCTTGTTGCAGGTATTCTTTTTTAGCATTAGTCTTCGTTACTGATAGATATATAGCTGTTAGTCAGTATATCATAGAACTATATAAGTGTATTATTCCTTTCAAAGTGATCGAAACTTTTCTTACCCACCACACCCCATTTTAGTTGGATTTCAAAAGCTAAAATCTTGGTTTTTACATTGTGGTAATCTCTTTTCTATTCTGCAGATTAACGAGTGTATACAAAATGGCAAAGCATGCAAAGTACGAATCCTAGATTACAGGTTAGTGCTTTGATNTTTTTTCACCCAGTAATCTCCTTGTTTGTGTAGAAATCAAAATATTGCGTTAGTTGCATACTGCATTATTATAGGCTACATTGGATGGAGTATAATCTGATTGTTATCCCTGTAGGCTATGATAGACATGAAGTCTTGGGCTACAAATACAGGTTCCTAAGCGGTTCTGATACAGATTCATCTACCTTGTTGCAGGTATTCTTTTTTAGCATTAGTCTTCGTTACTGATAGATATATAGCTGTTAGTCAGTATATCATAGAACTATATAAGTGTATTATTCCTTTCAAAGTGATCGAAACTTTTCTTACCCACCACACCCCATTTTAGTTGGATTTCAAAAGCTAAAATCTTGGTTTTTACATTGTGGTAATCTCTTTTCTATTCTGCAGATTAACGAGTGTATACAAAATGGCAAAGCATGCAAAGTACGAATCCTAGATTACAGGTTAGTGCTTTGATRAGTATACTTCAAATCTGTAAGTCCTTGATGAATGGCCTCTCTGRAACATTGATGTATCGACTTGCTTATTTTGCTGATTGAATTTTCAGAAAAGARAATACTCCATTCTGGAATATGCTTCATATATCACCTATACGCAATGCTTCTGGAAAGGTAATACTCTTACTGTGTTCTGGACCAATGTTAGTTATTAACCCTCGATTGGTGGGTCTATCCAGCCAGCCTCATTGGTGTCAAAAACTTGGCTACGGACCCATCCATAATAATTGATTCATTCTTGACTTTCACACAAAAATGCATTGCTAAAGACTGTTATTCACTCATCAGTTCATTCTATGTCAGTTAAGCATGTCAGTGGTTGAAACTTTGCGACCCAACTTCATCATATACTTAATTATTCATGTAAAACAATTATGAATGGATGACATTTATATCCAGATCCATTTTTTCATAGTTGTAGAAATTGTGATGGGATCTGAAACGTTTGCCATATCCATTTGTGTGCAACAATATGCTCATGCATTGGTAGTCAATAGGCAAGTAACGAATTTGCTTGAGCGTCATCGTTTCTTGTAGGTATAAAAAATGGATGATTTAACTTTTATTRGATCCATGTTTTCGCAGATAGCATACTTTGTCGAGGTTCATATGAAAGAAGATGGTATAAGRCAAGATGGACAAACACTGAACCCAGAATTGAGGCAACTRGGTGCTATAGCGGCAGTTAAAGTTGCTGTAAGGAGTGCGACAATGGGTCCAGGTTCYTCTGGGCGATTGCATCAGTGAGCTCTTAGGATTTRGGCACAGGGTTTCTTGCTCAAGATTTTAGCCTCTGAATAGTGTAATATATCTTTGGTAATTTATGATCTTCATCGACCCAATCGTGCTGCTGGAGCGAATCTGGGGTCAGACATCAGACCTCAGAAGACAGTTTTTTCTCCATCTCTGTTTAATATTTTGTCCTGTCAAAAATGTACAAAGTTGTGTAAAAGAAGAATTCAAGACAATTAATATTCTCAATATAATACAGTACTTCATACACATTCTGTTATCTAGTATATATATACAAGTATTGAAGTATGTTATTGGAAATATGGCAAGTGTTGTTCTTCCATCAATGAATGAAGGTTAGGGCTTCTGACACATTAAATAATGGAGCATTGTTGTACACCTGTATTGTACTAGTTTGTTATTGGCTTATTGCTGATGAATGGGCAATTTTGGTTGATAAAAATGAAGATACTCTTAAATACTACTTAGTATCTAGTGTTGCTTGGAGTTGCATGTAAGAATTTATTTGGAAGTAAATGAAGCATTTGTAGTTAGCTATGTTAAGCATGTTTGTTGGTATGTTAACTAATAAAAGTAAACAAACTAACAATAGTAACATTTACATGGTGTGAAGTTAATGCAAATTGTTATCATATTAGACTTGATATTGGTGAGATACTGAGATGTGTCGTATCCATACTTCACTCCAACTCTCACAAAAGTGGTTCATGATGTCAAAGTAAAGAGCCGAAGATCGAGAGGGAGTAGGATCTAATTAAAGAAATTCAAGTATAGGTTGAACATGATGTTCAATTTGTAAAGATTGTGATCGTGTGGACAATGACAGTATAGGTTAAGAGATTCCACCACCCGGACTAGATACTCATAGTTAGAGTTCCACAACTCGAAACTGAGTAGTTAATAGTTACTACCCGAACCAGGGTTCATCCACACTAATTAACGCCGATTGCATCTAATATGATCACCTGAAGCAAATTCGGAGCAGTAAAGTCATATAGATGGTGGTGGTGCTCTAATTATTAGGTTCAAGTCAAACAACCATGCAATTGCCATTGCAATTTGCACGTACCACCATATTATACTTGTAACTTCTCGAGACATTTGCATGCATCAACCTTACATCAATGTCCGTTACTTGTACATATGTCTTAGCCAAACCAACTACAGCTGATCATTGACTCGAGTGGTTAGGGAATCAAGCTCCTTAACCAAGATTTTGGATTCAATTCCTTTGGGAATGAAATTTTCAACTATAAGGAATGCTATACAAATTCCAGTGCGAGACGATGGAAACTCTTCGTAGTACTACGATGTAGTACCAAAAATATATGTCTTTAGCCATAAAAATAAAACGAATATGAAGTTTTAACCTAAGGTAGGTGGTGTGATTTAATACATGTTGCGTGCCTTCAAATTCCACCAATTATGTTCTTTCATATACTGTTCTACACACACTCACTCCCCTGTTTTTTTTCCTGCACCTATTACCTCCTTTGTTAAATTGTAGATTTTTTTTTTTACTTCACTTGCCTATTCCTTAATAAATGATTTACTTCACTTTCTATTTTTTAAAGAGTTGTAAGGACGGAATGAGGAAACGATTCGATAATCTCTTAAATTAGAAGAAACTCTAATCAAGCACTTGAGCTATCTATCACTTTCATTTTTTTTTTATTATGAAATTCAACTTGATCTTCCAAATTCATTATGCTCAGTATTTTATTTCATTTTATAAATGAATTGTGATTGCTGTTATACAAAATTACTTTCCAAAACAATAATTGGAAAATTTTTGACAAAATTTTGTTTACCGTATTTTATTATAAATTTACAATATTGCTTAAATCTTAAACTTTGCATATATATATACACAAGTTTATATCCTATAAATAACTTATTTTCTAATACTATATATAATATTTCCACTCATTTTCTTTCCTTCATTTACATTTTCCAGCTGAAAACTACTACTGTAATTACATATTATTCATATTCTTTTGCATTATTATTATTAACCAATTAACACTGTATATCCTTCATTCCTTGTATAAAAACCAAGATAATCTCCTAAATCTTCAAGCTAATACTTCACTCATTATTATATTATTTCCATAATACTATATCTACAAAATAATTCTGAAAAAGATTCATTAATCAGAGGTAGCATTTAATTAGCAGACTAATTACGTACACTGTATTTAATTAATTAAAAAATGCAGTTTTTTTATTATCTATACCAAAATTGAACGAAATCTTTTAGAATGAATTCCAGCTCAAATACAATACAGTTATGATCCAACCAATAAGAGGTAGCAAAGAGAAAATATCACGATAACAAAATACGAATAATAATAAAACAGCTAAAATAACAAAGAAGAATCAAATCAATAAAACCAGAAAAAAAAAAAAAAGACCACAATACAATAACCAACACTACAAATAACTAACAAGAAGAAATAATCACGGAATTAACCCGATTTACAATTATAACGTAATAACCAGAATTCCCTGTTAATAAATTCCTGCATAATTTCTAATTTACAAATAACTATCATTTCATACTTCTAATATCAAAAATACCAAATAATAATATCTTCTAGATTCTTTCTAATTATTTCTGATAGATCATCTTGTTAAATAAATGTATTATGATAATGGCGTCAGTTAAAAATAATAAGCTTCAAAAGAAAAAACTACGTTACATTGTTCTGGATTAAGAAAAAATATTACGTATTCGTAAAAAAGAGTCTTTCTTGCGTTGCTCATGATTGTGTCTTCGATATCTGAATATTCGACGCTTCCTGACGTGGCATTATTTACCGAGAGGGGACACAGTTCCGGGCGTCGGGATTTCCGCGAAAAGAGAAGAAGTAGGGAAGATATCTCCAGAAAAGCGTCGGAATATCGGCAATGCACATGCAGCTTCTGAACGACGATCACATAGTGATGTTCGACAGGACAGACTTCGGCCCCTCCAATCTCTCTCTTCCCAAGGGAAAGTGCGTCAACGTCGACTGCACGGCGCATTCTTTGATATACGACGTCGTCGCCAACACTTTCCAACCCCTCACGGTGGTCACCGACACGTGGTGCTCGTCCGGCGCGGTGGACCCCACCGGGAAGCTGGTCCAGACGGGCGGGTACTCCCGGGGCGAGCGCGTAATCCGCACGCTRACCCCGTGCTGGTTCCCGTCCCGCGACCGCGACGAGAACGGCACGTGCGACTGGGAGGAGCTCCCCGTGTCGCTGTCGTCSAGGAGGTGGTACGCGTCGAACCTRCTTCTGCCCGACGGACACGTCATCATTGTCGGGGGGCGTGGGTCCCACAACTACGAGTTCTACCCGAAGTCCCCCGGGCAGGGGGTGGCGGGCAGGTTCCACCTCCAGTTCTTGGTTGACACGTGGGACGGTCGGAACAGGGAGAACAACCTCTACCCGTTCTTGCACCTCCTCCCCAACGGCCACGTGTTCATCTTCGCCAACAACAGGTCAATCGAGCTTGACTACGTCAGCAACAGAGTCGTACGTAAATTTCCAGTTATGCCCTTCACCGAACGCCGGAATTACCCCTCAACGGGATCGTCCGTCATCCTCCCCATCTCCGCTTCAACCGACTCCCCCGATATCGAAATCTTGYTATGCGGCGGCGCGTCCCCGGAGGCGTACGACTTCGCCGCGCACGCGCGTGTCTACGTGGCAGCCTCCCGCACGTGCGGTCGGATGAACATCACTGACCCCAGTCCACYGTGGATCATGGAGGACATGCCCATGCCACGTGTCATGCCGGACATGGTCATGCTCCCCAACGGCGACGTTTTGATCATAAATGGCGCGGGAAACGGGACTGCTGGGTGGGAAAACGCGGATAACCCGGTTTTGAGCCCGGTTCTTTACAGGACCTWCATTCATGACCCGACCCGGAAGTTTGCTCTCATGAACCCGACTTTMGTTCCTCGCATGTACCACTCTTCTGCAGTGCTGGTCGCTGATGGGCGGGTCATCGTGGGCGGGTCAAACCCGCACCCGAATTACAACTTTTCCCCTGACGTGAAGTTTCCTACGGAGTTGAGCCTAGAGGGGTTCTCCCCACCGTACATGGACGAAAGATACGCCGCCCTACGGCCMGCGATATTGGCCGTTGAGACGGAGAGCATGATCGTCACGTACGGGCAGACGGTGTCGGCCACGTACATGTTGGGGTTGTACAAGGAGGAGGAAGGGCTCAAGGTGACCATGCTAATGCCACCTTTTACTACACACTCGTTTGGGATGAATCAAAGGCTGTTGGTTTTAGGGGAGACTAGGGTTGAGCAGCTGTCGACGGTTACGTATAAGGTGTCGGTGAGGGTGCCGGTCAACCCGAACGTGGCGCCACCGGGGTTTTATTTGCTGTTTGTGGTTCATGCCGGGGTTCCTAGCCATGGGATCTGGGTCCAACTCAAGGAACTACACTAGGTCACTAGCTAGTAATATACAATTATGCCCATATATTCATATATCATTAGTAACTAAGTAATGTTAGGGTGATTCTTTATTTTGAGTGTTGTGTTGGGAAATTTATTATTTGCTAATGTTTTTTTGATTTCATTAGCTAAATTGTATATAGACATTGTCTGGTATTGTGTGGTTTATTTTTGAATAACGATAAATTGGCGAGATTATATTAGTCAACTAAGTGTGTTATACATTTATTATTTCAGATTCAGTTTCTACTTTTAATTATAGTATTTTTATGACACATTTTTATAGTCGTTTAAATATATACACTTTATATCTACCTATTAATAATAGTGGTGAAGCCGAAGGGCAAGGAATGATGGTATCTCACTTGATTACATCCCCCTCTTAAAAGACTTTTATATCCTTAATGAAATTAAAAAAATTATGTATTGATCCTTTATAATTATGTGATTAAATATGAAAATTGCATTTAATTATTGTTAAGTTAATTAGTCAAAAATATGAAACAATGAACATTATATTAATTTGTTATTAAACATTAATGTTGTATTTTGAATTTAACTTTGAAGACATAATTATTTACAAAATAATTACAATTCAGATAAATTGTACTATGCTACTTTAATAGCTATAAATCTTTTATTAATGATATATCTCATATAATCATTTTTGATCGAATACGAGAGTATTTTTTCATAAATACAAGCACGCATCGTGTGCACATAAAAAACTTAGTTTCTTATAATACAGCGAATTGCTTTGTTTACCTTTCACTAGAGGAACACTAGTGAGAATGATCAACCATAAATCGTGTGTTGTGTTAATACAAGCTCGTTATGGTAGTACGGACTTGACTTATTTTGTCAAGGATTGGATAATTGAGCTCATAATTAAAATTTAATATCGTAATAATAGTGAATGACTCATGCTTATAAACAATTGATATATTCGCATATATGCATAATTATATATGTGTTACCCTCGAGACTTGTCTCGAGTGTCAAGTGTATCATGTGTGAGGAGTCTAATAAGGATTGTAGACAAGTAAGTTCAATTTATTTATTATGGTTAATTAAGTTCAATTCACATTAATTTTGTTTGGGTTTAGTTTGGTTAAGTTCAATGAAAAATCATGGGTGTTTTCAGTTTGGTTAATAGTGTTAGGGTGATTCTTCGAGTATTGTTTGGTAGATATTATTCTTTTGTCATGTTTTCTGAATTGCCATTTTATTCTTGTAAATCATGATTTTATTGGTTGATGGTGTACTTGGTTCACATTATTATTTTGCTATGTGTTGTAAATTTGTCTATAAGACGATTAATTTAATTTTGTGTGATTGTGTTTGTGTCAATACAAACTCATTTAGATATGATTTGAATTATTCTATCAAAGAGCTCTAATAGAATTTAAAATAAAACAATAAATAATAAATACTCAAATCCGAATGTATGAACACTGATTAGCCACTTGCACTAATTATATACTAGTATTTGATGCACGCGATGCGTGCTTGAATATTTTTATGCGATAATTTTTTTTCTTTTTTGCTTAATTGCTAAAAGTATAAAAATTAAATGTTAAACATTTTAATTTCTAGTTACATTGTCTTGTGTCTTTGTGACTTAGGTCCACCCCCAAATTTCTTTTTTCTTTTAGTATTTAATTAATATGGATGAAATTATTTTGAAGAAGTTGAATGCTATGATTTCAAGCCAATAATTGATAATAAAAATATCGGTATCCATCTCATTTGTTTGAATTTTTATGTAGAAATAGTATATTGTTTAATTAATGTATATTGGTTTGTTCATATATGTTTAGAAACTACTTGTCTTTTGATAGATTGAACTTGATATTATTTTTATATGTAATAAAGTGGTACTTAATTGTGTATTAATTGATAAAATAATTTAATGGTATAATTTTCATATTTATTTTGTTAGAATAAATGCATTAAACTTGTGAGCAATTATTTCCATTTTTAGTGTTAAGTTTTATAGCTATATTTGAATATTAATATATATTTTTAAAATAGTCAAATCATTAAGGGTACCTAGGTAATTTCATAGGGGGACACCATTGCTCCCCCCTTGGCTTATATAATAGAGATGTACGTAATACATTGTTAAAGTCTTGTCCAGTATATAATGTGTAGCGTGTGTGACGACTCTAAATGAGTAGATCCCAACATTATGGCTTATGTACTTGACTTTTTCAATTTAATTATTGATGGAATCGTTATTACTTTGCCTCTTTATATATATATTTTTTTTTTAAATTTAAAAACTCTTTTGCATGAAAAAAGGAGGAAAATTTATATTTCACATTAATAATTATTATAATACGAGCAACATTTTAGGTTAAACAAAAAATCAAACGAACTGAATGTATCAATTGTATCCTAAGTATAAGGTGATACTCAAAATAAGCATAAAAGTAATAAAAGTACATTAAACAAAAAGATATTTGAAGATATATTAATGTTTTCATGGACTAGTTCATTATTAAGCGAAGTAACATTGACAATATATGATTCTAATTCACAATAATTGTGCAAAATTAAAATTGTATACCTAAGTTCAATTGTGCCATAAACACCAAAAAAAAAAAATTCAATTGTGCCAACACCAAATCTGATCTCTACATTCTAGTAATAACTAATACATGTAGAAAAAATGGTATAAGGTGAGAGCTTAAACACATTGTGTCGGAACAATTCACATGTTCGAAACAAGTTTAGAAACAATAGTACATTTTTTTAGAGAAGAAAGTTTGTGTCCATCCCTTACATTTTATGCATGGCCGTTACTCCATACATGTGTTAAAATTTTGATTAAATTGAACATGCGAGTATTCAACTCGTCGTGTTCAACTCATGTTCAAGCAAATTTCAATTAATCGTTTGACCAAATTTACCCATAAGCCATAACCTAGCTAGAACATATCATTCAACTCTCCCTTGTGTAGATATGTAGTGTTGTATTGTATCAACATTCAACAATGCCTAATTAAGCACCACCCGACCCGTATCGCGTTGAGTTTTTTTTTGCCCTAGTCTTGTGCCAATTCAACCCATACTCGTGTCTGCGTTCATGTCCGTGTCCGTGCCCGTGCCCGTGCTCGTGCCCAGGCCCATGTCAATTGTCAAGTACTAGTCTAGGCGAGTAGTGAGTTATATTGTCGGACTCTCCGAAATGTGATCAAATTAAACCAACTAGGTATCCTTCAATCATAAGAATTACTCACATCAGACATCACAAGGAATCACAACACAATCATCCACTTCATTTCTTACCTAACTAATCAATCCCTCGATTCCATTGAATTTCTTCAATCATCATCTCTAATCTTCAAAGATCCACCATTCAATCGAGGTAAGGTAATCTTSATTTCTCATAATCATCTTCAATCATAATGTTGATGATCTAATTTAATTCGATTTGATTTCACGATTCAGGTTGATAWAATTTGTTGCTCTGACATTGAGAGTTGAACGATGAATTTTCTGCTGCGGCAAAGCCCTAGCGCCGCCGCAGCACCYCCACCTTCGCCACCGCAACCAACGACGAACTCCGATCAACTCCCGCCAGTTTCGCCGTGGTTGAAGAAAACACCTTCGCAAGGTGTTACCACATTAGAAGGTTTAATTGCGGAAGATAAATCGTCGCTTTCTTCTCCAGTTAATTATTCGTCCGATAGTAATCGTGATTCGTTTGTTAGTGAAAATGGCGATTTGAGCTCTACTACTATTAAGGATTTTGCTCCTCTTGATGATAAACATGTCGATGTTAGGGAAGATGAAGGCTGGATCACAATTCCTTTCAGTACGTTCAATCTCCCTATTGCATTTTATTTATTTCTAATTTTGAATGTGTTTGAGTTATTTGATTTATGTGTTGTTGAAGATCTTTGATTTGAGTATGTTTTGGAATTGTTTGCAAGAGTAGTAATTAACACTATTGACAGATTTCTTACACTATGTTAATGTAGTATGTTGTGGTAATTCATTGTGGTTATATGATCGGAATTGTTGAATACCTCGAGCTAATCTGAAACTGATCTCTGATTCTTAAAGGCTCTGCGGTATTGTTGATGTAGATGTGTATGTAGTTTTGGAATTGAAATTCGAAGTGTGCAAGAGGCTAGTTGTGCTGGAAATGACTAGCAACAACAAAGGGTTTGGAAGGGTGAATTATGAACGCCATGTATTCAATCATATGGATAATATTGACGAAATGACTGCTTCACTACAATTAGGAGATAGATCACTCTTACATTGTAGTTGGAATGCATCACATGATATAGTTTTGTCTACATACAATTTACGAAGCTGAAATTGCTTGTAAAAGTGTAGGTCTTTAAAGTCTTGGAAAGATTTTGGCAAAATCTACACATATAATAGCATAAAGTCTTGGAAATATGAAAGTAGAATGCTTTTTAGATAGATGTAAAATTTTAGTGTGTCTAGTGCTCATATTCCCTAGAATTTAAGGTTGGCAATTTTTTTTTGGTGAAAATTGAGAGTTTTCCATTGGATTTCTGAACATGATTTTATTTCATCTCCGGTTTGTTTTGCTGCTTAACCATTATTATGTCCAAAAGCAGGAGCCCATATGAGTTGCAATCTTGTTTGATACTCCGTACTTCAATGATATTTCTGAATGGCTTTATTGCCATATCAAACACCAATTGTCATCTTGAAGCTATTATGAATTTTTCTTTCATTTGCTATTGGCATATATAGTTGAATATTCGAATGTAGCTTGTTAAAATGGCTTGTGCCTTTTTTTTGCCATTTGTAGATGTAGATATATAAGTTCAATGTTTATATTGGTCTAATATTGATATGCATATGCAGAAAAATATTCCTGATGATTGGAGTAGTGCTCCAGATGTTAATTGGTTCCATCCTCTAGATCGTTCTTTTTGTTTTCCAGGTACCATCTTCTTTGTTTAATTTCTTGGTATCACTACTTTAAGTACATGCATTTATATTGGTTGCACAAACTTTTGCTGATTGTAACCCATACTGAACAGGGAACAGGTTCATATTGTAGCATGTTTGTCTGCATCCAAACAGAGACGAAATTATAACTCCATTTAAACTTGCTGCTGTGATGAGTAAAAATGGCTTTGGACAAGGTGCCAAGTCAAAATGGAAATATTGCAGATCAAGATTCACTTTCTGGCGACCAGTTCAGCTTGATGAAACTAGATGCTAAGAGTGGGAATAAGCAGGGAATAGATGTATCTGCTAGTGAGTCTTACCTTAGAATGGAGATCATAGAAAAAACCAAACATTGCTGCAAGAGATTTAAGGACTCACATTTTTTTGTGCGAATAGCTGAGTCAGGAGAGCATCTATGGTCAGATAAGAGCTCAGTAAGAGCACCTGAAACAATAGATGACGCTGATAGTATGGATAACAATAAATCTACTGGATCAAGAAACTCGTTAAGTGCATTGATTGATAGTGGAAGGTTTGATGCCGTGTTTCTGGTGGTGTGGCAAGAAATTCTGTTCAGGTGTTGTCCTTGCTAATGGAACATAGTGGTATGTTCAAACAATCCTATGGCATTTGCATGTCATTATGTCATTAGCAATATTCCATATATCGATCTTCTACCCGAATTAAGTGTTACATTTGACCAAAAAAAAAAGAAAAAAAAAATCTCACATTTTTTGTCAAATGAATGCACTTGAATTAAGGAGTACAAAGATTCTAATGCATTGTCTTAGGTGTTAACTTCAGCACATTGTAAATCCTACTTTCTAAGGTGTGAGAACATGTGGCATGTCATGTTACAATTTTGTATATGCTTAACATTAAAAATTTGTTGATGTATTTTTATGCTGTGTTATATGTTGATAAATTTTAACAATATGAATGAGGTAAATCCTATGGGATGGCCTTTTTAAGAAATTATATAGGAAATGTTGTCTTATGGGCAACTCTTATGATCATATTGTATTGCGATTATGTTTCTGGGCCTTTAAGTAATTCTGATAATACAATAATTGATTTTGCCATTACATTTTTTAGGATATATTGTTTCATGTTGGTACTTGTAGGCTATCTTAGGCATTGCTTTGTTGAAGTTGAGTTGTTACGAGAATTTTTATCAGTAGTTTCCAAGTCGAGAATTAGCAAGGTTTGTGATTGAAATATAATCTATCTTTTTGAAAAGGTCAATTTCTACATTCATTTTTTATCATGTAAATGGACTAATAGTATCGTCCTTTGCACACCCCTTGACCTTCTTTTTTCATTAGAAGACTTATACTATAATTGAAAATTTTACATTTTTAGGTAGGCTATTCTAATTACCAAGAGATATGGTTTGTACAGATTTTATTTTGATTGAACAAAAGAAATTTGCAAATGTGAGTCTTTGACCCGATGGAATATGAGATTGAGATAGAGATAAAACGTGTGAAGCATTTGTTGATGTACTCCAATGGCAAATTATACAAGAAGCACGAAGTGTGAAACACACGTATGCAATAAGAATATGCCTCATTCAGGATGGGGATGTATTGGAAAGAGAAGTAGAATACAATAACTGAATGGGAGCTGATGCCCAACACATCTTGTAAACTTAAATGTTGTGTCATATTTATCAAAAACAAATTAAAAAAACGAGGTGCTTTAGAACTCTCTGAGTGAAGTTATGGTCTCCCAAGGTGAATTTTAGGTCATGCTGAACACTCTTGAACCAAGGTTTTATTGATAGGAAGCCGTAGCATTTACTTATTCATGTAGCTGGCTCTAAGTAGGATATATTATTCTAAGTAGGATATACAGTATCCTTCTTATTCCTAATTCCCTTGTGTGTCCTGCTGCTATGATACGTATTTGGAATTTGAGTTGCAAAAAGTGTGARGCTTTCTCCATCTGTTTTGACATTTTAGTTATTTTTTCTTATTCTTATCTCACTTATTTTCTCTTATCCCAATTCTTGTTTGGAAGGATGCAGGTTCTTTTACAAGTGAATGTTGGTGTTGATTCTTTGAAAGATCCTATACTAGAAATTCTTCAATTTGAGAAACATCATGATAGATCCATGGCTTTAGAAAGTGATGTACCTGACAGAGAAGAACATAGTCCCGGTGAGGAATTATTAAAATGGTTGCTTCCTTTAGATAACTCTCTTCTTCCCGTAAATCGAGCTGTATCCCCATCATTACTTAATGCTTCCCATAAAACAAGCTTTTCTGCTTCAAGTGGTTCTCAGCTTTTGTCTCACTTTAGAAGTTACTCCATGTCATCACTACCCCAAAATAGTCCATCTGGCGGATCACCATCTGTTTCTTCTTCTTCTTCTCCAAAACCTAATTTTGAGGTAGAGGATTGGAATCGTTTTGCGTCCCAAAAGTCCATGAAGACTCCAAGAATTGGAAGCCAGGGTTTGCTTTCCTTTCGTGGAGTTCCCCTGGAACCAGAAAGATTCTCTGTTTCTTGTGGACTGGAAGGAATTTACATACCTGGCAGAAGATGGAGAAAGCAYCTTGAAATTATTCAACCTGTTGAAATCCACTCATTTGCTGCAAATTGCAATACAGATGACCTTCTTTGTGTTCAGATAAAGGTGTGAAGTCAAAYTTAGCCATCATGCTCATCTTTTTCTTAATGGGTTTTCTTAGAGCTGTTATAATTGCAGATTTGGCTCTAAACTGTGCTTCAATAACTTGCAGAACGTTTGTCCCACCCATGTTCCAGATATTGTTGTATACATTGATGCTATAACTATTGTCTCTGAAGAGGCTTCAAAGGCGGGTACCCCTTTGTCTGTTCCTATTGCATGTATTGAAGCTGGAACTGACCATAATCTGCCAAATTTGGCCCTAAGGTTGTTCTTATTCATTAAGCTTGTTCAGTATTGGTTGTTTTGGTAATTAAATCTCCATGCGTTTTTTATTTGTTGTTTTTTTGTTCACTTTTTTCCTAGGAAATGGGATGTTAGGGACTGCATTAAAGAATTTTAGGGGCTATGGAAACATTTCATCCTTCAAAGTGCAATTTTACGTCTTGTAATCTTCTAGCGGGGTTAGAATGTAGGATTGCACTCAACTTGACTCCTCAAAAGATTATTTCCTACTTTTGTGTGAATTTAGAGGTAGACTAAGTTTTTGAGCCCCTTCTAACATCAGGAGTCGTTCCTTTTATTGTCTTTTGTTCAGTCTCATCTCTTTTGTTGGTAGACGTTTATACTTGCTTCTTGAATCTGAGAAACTACTGTTGCAGGCTCTTTGAGGGGTGTGGTTTACATTTGTGTGTCTATTGGGGGGCATGTATGGCTGTCAACTAAGCTATAATTAAGAGCAGAGAGAGTTTAGCCATTGTTWATAAAGTCCATCTATAAAATATAAGTTTATGTCCATGYCCCAGAAGCTAAGGGTCTGAGATATTAGCTATAAAACGTTAGAGATCATATCAGTATAGGTCGTATAGTAAACTTACTGATATTTGTGCACTTATGAATCATCTTTTAAGATTATTCTCCTACTTTTGTGTAGACTTTAGACGTAAACTAAGTTTGATAACCACGASATGCCATTACATGTTTATCAATACAAGTACTCTTTACTGCTAATGTCAACAGTTCCTTCAGGAGGTTTACACTTTGGTTGATGCTGTTAAATAGTGATTTGTTAAGAAACAATTATTTAGCAGCCTCAATTTTGCAGATTTCCTGTAGTTTAACCATCTTGTTACTCATTGACAGAATGTTGTGTCTCAAGCCATAAGCACTTAAAGGCTTGTTCAATTTTTTAATTTCAGTTGGTTTCCCTTTATATGTTGATATGACTTCCTCGGTTTCAAATCATTTGTCCTCCTATCCAATTTTGGGTTTGTCAAATGGATTGTACTATTCAATTATCATAATGTTTTTCATTAATTTTACTGCTCTGCTTCATTTGAGCTTTCTCTTCCTCTTTTCTGGTTTTCTGGTTTACACGTGTATGTATATTTTGTGCTGTAAATAATCTGCATTATACTCTAACCCCTTCACTTTCTGTTCTCCATGTTTTCTTTTTTTAAAAAGTTGAACGTTTTTATGAGCTAAAGCTTTTATTTCCCTTCAATAAAAAATGAACTAAAGCTTTTACAGTAAGTCAGTGGGTTGTTGGGCTGCTACTTTGCTGCGGTAAAAACGTAATAAACTATATTGAAGTCATATGTGGTTGTGCCAGCTATTAATTGTTCTGAACCTATCTCATTGCAGGAGAGGTGAAGAGCACTCTTTATTCCTCAAGCCAGCTATATCCGCCTTAAAGAAGTCTAGTACCTGATGATAAATCATTAAATCGCATTCAAAAGCTGGAAGCAAGACAACAAGTGTTCGGCTGTCTGCAGTAGATGTTGAAGATACGAAGGATATATCTGCTTCTCATAAGTATGCTATATTAGTATCATGTCGCGTGTAACTACTCTGGTAATCCTTGTCAGCTTTGAACTTTTCAATTTGATTCTATAAGCTAATAGAACTGTGATTAACTCTTAAATTATCTATAGAATCAAGACTATTTTTCAAGAAACCCACTGAATGGCGACCAAGCATCTCAAGGGACTCATGATATCAGTTGCATCTCAACATCAAATCAACACTGGATTTTACCGGTGAATCTCTCAGCTGCCGGTTCAGTTTCTTGCTAACACCCCTGTAAAGAGTACTAATTCTCTCCAATAAAATTGCATGGTCTATTTTTTTCTTTGTGTAGGTGTTAACTCTTCAAGCATCAAACCTCACGTCTGAAGATCTTAGCTTGACAATACTTGCTCCAGCATCATTTACACCTCCTCCTTCAGTGTTGTCTCTAAATTCCACACCGTCATCACCATTGAGCCCATACAACGGGTTTGGCACAACCGAGGATTAGCTACTGTAACCCGTCTTGCGGAGAATCAAGTAGATAGTGGTTCCCAGTCTCTTTCTTCTGATCAGCAGGCTGTTCCAGTTGCTGATGTCATTCCAACAACTGCTTTGAGCTGTACTCATTTGTGGTTGCATAGCAGATTCCATTGGGGTACTTGCCATAGCCTATCATTGTTCTTTTAGTGACCTTTCTTTTAGTGTAGTAGTATGTTTTTGATCACGCTGGTTTCTCTGGTGTTATCAGATGTGTTCCTTCTCAATCAACTGCCAAGATCAAGCTTGAGCTGCTTCCATTGACAGATGGCATAATTACACTTGATACTTTGCAGATTTATGTTAAGGAGAAGGTAACTTTTTATATATAAATTATTGAGTCTACCTCTAAACTTGAAGCTGCTGTCAAATCTTTTCATTGGTATTGCAAATCTCATATCTTTTGGCTCGTTTGAAATTTCTTCATGTCATGTACAGAGAAATTTTGTTTCTATGCATGTTGCAAAGCGAGCTTTGTCCACTTAAGTATGAGAAGTTGCATAAATGACAGGGCCTTTCACTTTAGCACACGTTAACACATCCTTTCAGATGTATATAATTTTCTCTAGGGGGTTTAATGACTATCTGCTCTTTCCCCATCCCCCAAAAGGGGGAAAAAACATTCCACTGTTATCTCTATTGTTAATCTTCATAATATGTCCTCAATAAGGCTCTTGGGCAACTTCCTTATTAGAGTTTTGATATTTCTAGAAATGATTTTGACATCAAACATCACATTGGTGGTTGCACTCAGTGAACCGCGAAGATTTGTAACCTTAAAAAAGATGGTGGTTTGGTCATTAATAATGTTGTGGACTTGTGGTTGTTTTGGCTTAAAGTGATTCATCAAAAGTAGAAATGAGTTTCTTCAAGTGATGTTTATATTTTGGTTGCTTGTATTGCTAGGTAAATTGGTTTCTTAGAATATTTGTTTTGCTTGGTTATGGATTCTTTAGTTCCATCTGGGAATACATCTTCTGAAATTTATGTTCTTTGACACTCTTTAATCGCGGTTATGGGTGACTAATTTATCAGCTTAGGCAAATTCATGACTGTATATGGTCTGTTAAAGCTTTAAATTGAATTTTATCTTGAGTAGCTAATTCTGACTTCACTACGAGTAATTTGAGAAGCAGTTTCCTGCAAGTTGATACCTTTCCTGTGGCCTCCTGTCTGAATAAATCTTTCCCACCTATATCAGAAAATAGAAAAATCTTTCATTAGGTCCTTCTAATGTATATGTTTCATGCCTCGTAATGGTGAATGTGGGTCAGTAGCTTTGGTCCTTGTCCTGGCCCTGCCCTGGAGTATCACAAATTTTCTACTGGGTTCTCAAATGTCTTTGTTGAAGGCCAGTCCATTCCAGAAAATTCGTCCATTACTCCATTCTTCAAAAGTTCATGGGTGTTGTAATTTTTAACTCACGAAATCAGGAAAATGACTGTGAAACTCTCTTATAACTATTGCAAATGTTGCCTCAAATTGATTTTGGTGGGAAGAAATCTTTTCTATTCACTTTTGGCAATGCTCCTTTAGTATCTTGGACACTCTTTCCTACAACAGCGAAAGATTGCCTCCGTTTTTGTGTTTTTTGTTACACCTCGACTTTTGCACTATTCATCAACTTCACTTTAACCAACAATAACTATTTATATAGGTTTTTTGGATATACCACCTTTAGTTACCTCTTAAAAATTCCCACCTTTTGTTTTTTTTTTTTTTTTAAATTCCCACCTTATAGTTCATTTTCTTAAATATTCCACCTCTTAACGGATTAATTAACAGAATTGTTAACTTGTGGTCCCACTTTGTTTTTATATTGAAGTCAACCATTTCTTCCCTTTGACCCCGATACATCTTCCCTCCCTCGCTTTGTTATCTCATCATCAGTCTGCAATTAAAAACAGAGTACAACCTCTTGAAACCTTCTTATTTCTTGCAAATAAGGAGTAAATACATCAACATCATTATTTCGCTTCGTTTTCAACATCACTTTCTTCCTCTGATCTTATAGAACAATCCTTCGATTAACACGACTTTCTTTCTCATGGAGAAATCCAGCTATTTCAATGGCAAAAAATTAAGATCACAAGAAAATCAATCCATAAGTCTTTGCAGCACTATCAATTCTTCACTTCCATTGTGGTGCATAGCTCTTCCTTTCGCTATCGCCGTGTTAGTCTCTCAGGCTATTATCCCCGCTCTTTCGCCCTTCTTCCCACCATCTATGGCCGCCTCCACGCATCTTCCAGCGCCGGCTTCCCCCCTCGTCCGAGTTCATTTGCAATCTAAAACCCTAAATTAATAGTTCAACTGCCATCTAAAATCCCTAATAATAGTATCAATTGCAAATTTGCAATTAAAAAACCCTAAATTGTAATTTAAAGAAGATGAATACTCAATTACCTGATTTCGTGGAGCAATTTCGATGTTTTTGGAGCCAAAACAATGGAGGTTGCTAGTAGATGTCGAAGAGAAGGAGTGTTGAGCAAAATGGTAATGTCGTGCAAAATATAAAGAACAAAACAAAGTGGGACCCACAACTTAACTATTCTGTTAACTATTCCGTTAAGAGGTGGGAATATTTAAGAAAATGGAACTATAAGGTGGGAATTTTAAAAAAAAAAAAACAAAAGGTGGGAATTTTTAAAAGAGGTAACTAAAAGGTGGTATTATCCAAAAAATCCATTATATACTTCGTGTAAGGAAATATAGTCATGTGAGATCTTGTTTGATTTGTCTTGTTTTATACTTTTAAATCTTTAATTTTTTATAAATTTGGAATTATAACATCTTATAAAAAAAAAAAAAACGGAGGGAGTAATTTTGAGGAGCAATTGTAGAATTCTTTTGAACCATTTGAGATGGAAATGGAACATTTATGTGGGAGACGTCCCCAAGAAATTTGCAGAAATTGTCATATTCCTGTCCAACAATTATCCATCATTAATGTCTGTCCTAAGTAGTGAGGAATCAATCAATCAAAGCCTTAGTCTCATAAGTGGGTTTGGCTACATGAAAAAAATGATCATGCTAGGAAATTTAAGATCGAGCTAATCCTGCCACAATCAAAAAAGGGTCACCTTCCTCACTGATGGAATAGAAGGAGTATCTTTCTGTAAGATGGTATACCTCACATCAGCATGAAATAGTCATACATTCATCTTCCCTTTGTCTCAGCTCGAAATCGTCAACATGCATCATTAACTTCTATTTATACTTCTCCTCCTTTTTATAGAAGTTACATTTTATTCTTTGCAGACTCCATTGCAATTTAAAGGGGTAGACTTAGGAGAGAGGTGGAGAGAAAAAAATTAATGAGAAATTATTGGAAAAAAAAAAGAAAGTTTAATATCCAAATTTCCTTATCAGGAAAGTTTAACGTCTAAAATAAACAGAGGAAGTATTACATTAGATTTTTCCTTCACTTGTGGAGTTTAAGTGCAGAAAGATATGAAACTTGGAATTTACATTTTGATGGTGCTGGTTTTGATGGTCGGTTAAGATTTCTGAAAGTATATTGCATATCTCCATCTTTACTTCTCTAGTTGGTTTTCAGGTGACACAACATATTAACTTTGTTTTGTTTTTACCTTGCATCAGGTTTAACTTATATACCTGAGCATMCATTGAAGATCAATGCTACTTCTAGCATTGCTACTGGAATCATCTAAGCACTCCGGTCTTGTTCTGATTCACATTCTTTGTATGTGTATGTTCTCCTGAATGAACCTACTCCCTGAACTAGGAAGGGTGTTGTACATCACAGGCTTTTGATTACATTTTTMAGGTGCTCATATTTATACCTCYAGAACCGGAGACAGGTGTGCTGAGGTCTGCATCTAAGGCGCTCTTGTAACATCAGTGTGATGGAAGATGTGGCTTCTGTTATTCTGTTCATACCAATGCTAGACAGCATATCATAGAAATGGTTTCGGGTTTTGCTGTTAATTGTATTATGTACCAATTACCATTGAGTTGAGTGAAATCCTAAAATTAAGATGATGCTAGAATTTTGAGTTTAGTACTGATATATCTGCGACATCATTGTACTTCTGTCTTTTCTATCCAGTCTCAGGCACATCTGCCGGCCAACCTGGTGAATCCTGTCGAATATATCTCTGAGTAAGTCCACCTTGCCTGTGCATGATAACGCGTCATAAACAAATGCTTGTCTCAATGTTTTCCAATTTTCCGTCGTAGGAGAGGGAAATTATTACTCCACTCTACTAAGAGAGTGTATGTATGATATTCTCACTGTAGGAGTATCTGAAACAGTGCATAATTAGAAATTAGAAAGATTGTTTTCCCAAWAAATTAATAAATGATGTTGCTTGTAATTAAAGCCCTTTAATTAAGAAGGGGAAAAGTAGAAGATGAATTAACAGATTATGTGTTTGTCTGATGTTTGCCTTTTATGGGTAAGAGTGGGGACTGGAAGAGAGCTTTGAGGGATTCTAAGTTAAGAGAATATTCTTTTGCTTCTTTTGTTTGTAATTTTGTGGTTTGCTTCACTTTACCATAATTTTTTT